>BQNB010000592.1:0-54440 GCA_026074375.1 Tanacetum coccineum | reverse complement strand
CTTCTCAACGGTACTAACTAACTTTCTACTAACGGTACTAACTAACTAACAGTACTTACTACTTTGTACTGTCGGTACTAAGTAAAAGTGACAGTACTAACTATTTGTATTGTCGGTACTAAGTTAAGAAAACATTAATCCTAACAATGTTTCAGGCTCATAGTCTAAGATAAGCCAAGCTCGGCCCAAGTAGAAATCTCATACGCCATCTAGTAGGCTAAGGGTATAAATAGGACCCTCTCCACACATGAAGAGGGTGTTGGTTACATTTGTATGTGTTTCCTCCCAATCTAATCTTTCTTTCTTTCTACTTTTCTTTATTTCTCTCTCTAGTTTCTCTCTCTACTTTTCTTTCTTTCTTTCTATGCTTATTTTGTGTCTTATGGCTTATTGGTAGTGCTTATTAGTTGTGTAATAGAATAGATATTTAGAATAACACATATGCTAAATGCAACTGTGATTCCTATGAAAGTGAGTTAGGTCTTATTGTATATTTATGTTTTGAACATTTAATGCTTTTTGTTGTCTAGTGATTCTAGGGGATACGAGGTTGCTCAATAGAAGCTTTGCAAGAATTCATCTCTTGCAATTATCATTTAAAGTGGAGAGCAATGTTGTTTTAATTCTACTCTTATTCTATTATTTCCATTTCTTAATTGTACAATAAGGACATTGTATAAACCAAGTGTGGGGATGGGAGTAGAATTACCACTTGACCTATATTTGCCTTCGATTTTCTAGTTTTCTTTGAAAAAAGTATGCCAATTTTAAAAGTTTTAGACATATCTTTCCTAATAAACTAGAATTAATCTTTGTCGAGCGCACTATTATCCTTTGATTCAATTGGTGAGGTTAAGCCTATTATTCCATTTTCATCTATTATACATAAATCCACCAAAAATATGAGTATGCCGGTAGTATTGTAGACTTTAGAACTTGGCATGTACATCATTTTGAGACCTAATTGATTAGTTGGGATAGACAGTTCGAGAAGGCACCATCTTAAGAATTCAGCCAAACAGCCTATATGTGTGTGTTTATCGACTTGTTACACTAACTTGTTGACCTCCCGTGTGAAACCCCCTGTTTGCACTCAATTTTAGTGCAAGATACCCCTAGATCACCTTGTTAGGCCAATTTGTGTTTAAAACCCATTTATGTATCGTTACACCTTTTCTCCTTAGCCAACCTTGTAGTCTAAATTTTCTTTGTGTTGAAATACATGGCTGCTTAAGTCCATTGGTTTGGGGATTTAGGTTTGGAAATTTTGCACGATCGTGGAAGACCTATCATTTATGATCTGTAAAGACCCCATGTTTCATCACTTTCTATATTGTTCATCTCAAGTGGGGGGATATGTATTATGTATCATATGCTTCAGGGGCAATAATTAAATATATAAACCTATGTAGCATATACATATACATATACATATACATATATATATATATATATATATATACGTGTGTTATGGTTACGTGTTATAAAACTAACAAGTTGTAAAAAAATATAAAGATGGTGCAACTATAAGCCATCTATGTGCTAAAGAGATCTAAAGGTGGTGCAACTATAAGCCACTTGTATGATTGTGAAGAATGAAGTTAATAGCCCATTGTTAAAGATCAGATTTTTGGACTTAAAAACTTAGGCTTATGGATGGACGGTAGCCGATTATGACAACCTTAGATTATTTGTTTTATTTTATTACACCAATTAATATATATCCCGTGTCTTATCCTACCCTATATCATTCTGCATCCTAACCCTTGTTTTTGCGCTAATGAGGGATTTGAATGCAATCATGTATGTCTATTCCATCGTTATGGATGTGTATATGTGATTTTGTCGCCCTCTGATGTGTTTCAAAAGCTTTAAATTTATAATGACTGAAAATACCAATTTTATTATAGGGAAGCACACGGGTAAAAGTATAACCCACGTATGTAGTATAATCTTTTTAAGGTAATACCAGGTCGTCCACGTGGATTTGAGTAGTGTTCAAATAATTAGAAGAAAATTAGACTTTAACAATTTTGAAAATAACTTTTGTTTTACCCAACGATAATAAGGATGACTACTCGGATAGTTGAGAATAATTTATAAGTAGTGGTAATGATTAAGACATCTAATATGGAACCTTAACTTATAAAAAGGATTTCTCGTCAGAAAACATTTTCACAAATTAACTTAATTAACTTAAGACTTATATTTAGTTTACTAAACCAAATGTGTCACTCAAATGATCCAGTTACTTATTATATCAAAGCTTATTTTGTTTATCAATTTACGAAAGTAGATTGCTCGACACAGATGATAAAGATCATAGACAAATCTTTAAAACCATATAGATCATAACGGGTCTTTCGACCTATACTGATATGATTATATAATCTTAGTTGATAAGCAAAACCGACAAGATAAGACATAATAGGGTTGCAACATAAGCTTGAGATTAATGAGATCACGATCATACCAAACACTTATTCATTATTATAACTTCACCAAGTAGTCATGAGAGAATTAGCCTCTCATGGCTATGTAGTTCATAACATAACTTGATTCAACAAGAAACTTCATTATTTCAATAAACTAAGATGATATTCTTCTTCATTCTTGGTTGTTTGATCTTGAATCTTCAAAAGGTATGGTGTTTATGGAATTTTATGGCTTAGGAAAAGGTTGGGAAGGTTTAGAACATCATAAGGGAAAAGGATTGTGTGTGAGATAATAGAAGTGTGTAAGAATGAGTTGATTAAATGTGTAAGAATTTTGGCTCTATTTATAGGTTGATTTTCGGGTAGAAATGCGGCGCACAAAATATATTGTGCAGCGCACATGTGTGTTAATGCACCAGTATTTATTGACTTCATTTAATTTTCATAGCCAGATGGGAAGTGCGGCGTACTTAAGGAGTTAATGCACTATTTTGACCAGGCCTTTAATTCTTTTGAGTTTGAGGAGAAGGGTGGCGCACAAAGGGTAAGTGCGGCGCACATTTGCACTTTTCGGCTTGAGATTTTATCTTTTCTTGTATCTTGGTTTCCGAAGTGTATAAGCACTTGATCTTTGTTTTATTTGAGCTCGGGATATCTTCAAGTAAACCTGCCAGTATTTCATGCTATTAAGTATCGAAAGTTTACGAGAAATGATAAAATATGTATAAATAACGCCACCGACAACTTGTACAATTTAGGCATTATCGAATCCCTCCACACGTAGCTATTGCTTGCCCTCAAGCAATCAAAGCAAGAAAATAAGATCATATATCGTGACGTGGAGAAAATTTAGATTTTTAGCAAGAGTTTATATATTGATTAACTTTTCAGGCATATACACATAACATAGCACCTCACATGGGAATGTGTTTGATTTATAGAATTCATTCAAGCCACTCAAATAGGGGTTATATTTTTGTGAAGACACTCAATTTACACAGACATAATCTAGACAGCTACCATATGCTTGTACTTAACACATAAACATGACCGAAGGGCGAAACTTGATACTGATGAGGGAAAATAACATATACAAATCTTCATGTGCCGGATCTTAAGCCTTTATTTCTTTGAACTACTATATATATATATATATAGGTCTGATAACTAACGCTTGGCACAGAACTTCTTCTTTTAACTTTGACTTCTTTACTTAGGTACTTCAGCAACTTAGCACTAAAGGAAGTGCTTGCAAGAACAGAACTTGCGGAGTTAATTTTACCTCATAACATATGATTAATCAGGCTTCGGTCAAGTAAATGATGATCAAGCATAAGTTCTAGAGCTTCTAAATTACCGGCTCACTCAAATATAATTATCAACCAATACCACTGTTCTACAAAAGGCGACAAATTACAAATACACAGCCGTAATGATGGATGAGACACTTGCAATTGCATTCAAACCTTAACTCGAACAGGCTAAAGGCATCAATTATCTTAAGTACCAAAGGTGGGTACCCGAATATATTCTAAGGCTTATAATTCTCACAATTTAGTGGATTAGGTTGTGCTAGTTATGATGTCAATCCGTTTGGATTTGCCTTACTAAGAGCATTTTTTATTTTTAGAAAGCATATATATTAAGATTTTCGTTAAAATATCAGTTGGAAAATTTTTTGCAGGGCAAACATGGAGGGATATGATTAATTTTCCCTATTTGGCTCTCCTCCACACTTATGTTGAACATTGCCCTCAATGTGATAACTGATAAACTAGAAAATAGGGAAAATTAAGGGAAAATGGTACTTCCCGGGGCAAAGAGATATATAGCTGCGAGAGAGCTATCCTTGAGCATACTTCATAATTTTTTCAGATTTGACTTATATTACCTGCATAAAAGTAAACACACAAAAGCACACAAAAAGAAAATATTTTGGGGGTTTTTTTTTAGAAAATAAATAAAGGATACGAGTGTAGTTGTATGGAGGAGGGACTCCTTCACACTTAAATAAAGCAAGGGTTGCCTCCCGAGAAGCGCTTAATTTTTATGAGAGTCGTTAGCTAGACTCTTGCTTCTGGAGTTCATTCTTTAGGAAAGAAGGGAGTGATTGCTTCCCTTTGGTCATTATATTTTTCTTTTTCATGATATAGTTTGAGTCGATGGCCGTTAATAATAAATGTTTTTCAATCTTTTCCATATAGTTCAACATATCCGGACGGATATTGATGTTTCACTACGTATGGTCCTAGCCAGCGAGATCTGAGTTTCGGTTGTTTAAATTTATACTTTGAGTGAAAAAGCAGAACCTTGTTTCCATGTTTGAATTCTTTTCTCATTCTTAGTTTTCTATCGTGCCAGACTTTGGTTCTTGCCTTGTACAGCCGAGAGTTTTCATAGGCTTGGTGTCTAAGTTCGTCTAATTCATGTAACTAAAACATTCATTTTTCACCGGCAATGATGAGATCAGGATTACAATTCTTCAGGGCCCAGTATGCACGGTGTTCAATTTCAAATGGTTAAATAATCATATAGGTATAGGATCCGGAAAAAAGAACCCGTTATGATCTATGATGGTTTTTAAAGATTTGTCTATGGTCTTTAACGTCCTGTGCAGAAAATCCAATTTCGGAAATTGATAAACAAAATAAAGCTTTGATATTAATACATAATAACTGATTTAATTGAGTTACACATTGGTCTAGTTATCTAAATATGAAAAAGTCATAAGTTAATCAGTTAATTCGCAAAAACATTTTCTACGATGAAGTTCATTTATATAAATTAAAGTCCCATCTTCAAGTCAAATCATTTCCAACACTTATAAATTTTTCCTTGAACTATCCGATTATTCAATCTTTATTAACATTGATAAAACTAAAGTTATTTTCAAAATTGTTTAAAGTTCTATTTTCTTTCTGATATTCGAACAATACCTCTAAATCCTGTGGACGACCTGTCTTAACCCTAAAAAGATTATACTGCATACGTGGGTATACTTTTATACCCGTGTGTTTCCAAATATGTGTCCGGTACATTTTAGTCTTATAAATTTAAAGCTTTTGAAACCATTAAATTTTTTTGGCGCCGCCTGTCGGGATTTCCTTATCTGTTCTGTAGTCAAACTATGGAAATAGCTTTACTCCCCCTCTTTTTCAAATCGCCAGTAGCAATTTCTAAGCAAACTGACCCGAACAAATCTGCCTTCGGGATGCATACGACGTGCATGCTAATTTGAACTTGTTGAACTATTACTTGAACCTGAACATACTCTGAATCGAAGACGTCATGAGATGAAACAAAAGTTCCAGACCATTCGATCCAAAGAATCATCCACTAAAAACCCAGAATTGTCCTATCTTGCCAATTCTCGACACTCAAACCACTTTCTGTCACTTTCTAGTTATCTCCTAGAAAACCTTTACCCAATAGATGATGAACCCAAGTGGCTGCTGACCATGTTGTCACCTAATACCCAAGTTTCTGCAATCACTATACCCTGAAATTGCTAACGAATTTGCCTATCAAAGGTAACCCACTTGACTCTTGTCAACGGGAAACAATTTGATGGAAGAACAAAACCGATCCTCATAAACACATTCACGAAGTCCTCAGAATCTGGATATGTTTATATACAAGATACTGAAAATGAAGCCGGGTTCTTCGCTCTAATGATGTTTCCCCCTACACTCGAATAGAGAAGCAAAACATTGCCGGACAAACTCAACATCGAAGGAACTATAGAAAACAAGGGATAAACTTGGGAAACCGCTTTCATACCGATTCTTTTCCCCAGCTCTTTTTTCGATCCGACTCTCCGGAGAAATCTAGAGCTTTTCTCTCATCACGAAACGAATCCTCTAACCTAAACGACGCTTGGCTTCGTATGAAGGAAGTGATCCAAAACTGTCATGGTCACAATCTGTCCAAAGGCAACATTATCAAAATATTCTATCATGGTCTAAGCGAAATAACCCAAGAAGTTCTAACTGCCACAGCTGGTGGTATTTTCCTCTATAAAACACCAAATCAAGCTTATCAGCTTTTGGAAGACAAGGTCTTACTAAAGCTCGACTGGGCTAAAAACCAAAATTCCAAGCCATCTCTTAAGAAAACCGTTGCTTTCGCCGATGAAGGTAGCAGTAATTGTAATACTAACAAAATTATGGCTCGAATGGATGCCATGACCCTGAAAATGGATGCTCAGTATAAAGAACTCCAAAACCATGCTAAAAAAACAAAACCCGATCTTGATGAGGATGATATACCTATGTCCCGAGAAAAAGAAGCCAAATTCATGCAAACTTTTGGTAAGACTCGTTTTTACAATGATTACCGCGACTGAGACTCAAATCGCGATAATTGGCGTTCAAACGAACGAAGTAGTTACAATCAAGACAAATACATATCCAATACTGATGATAAACCATACGTTCTTCAAAAACAATTCAACAATTTCATGAAATCTCAGCAATCGACCAACGCTTTCATCAAAGAAACGTTAATGGATCTTAAAACTCAACTCGAAACCGTTGCCAAAAATCATCAAGCTTCAATTCAAAACCTTGAAATCAAGTTCGACAGACTTGCTGACAAGCAATCTGAACGACTTCAGGGATCTCTTCCCCGTAACACTCAACCCAACCAAAAGGACAACAATTCCAAAGTCCACTCAACCACCACAATCCTTCGCAATTGAGCATGTGAATTCGTATTCACAAGAGTGAAAATCCTACAACCCACACATGAACTCAGATGATCAACAAAACCTAATCCTAAAATCCCAAATCATTTGAACATAGAGATGAAGAAGACGAAGAACCTACACCACAACCGAAAATTCAAAATCCAAAACCAGTCAAGGAAACTACATTACCCAAACCATACAAACCAAAAATCCTGTATCCTCAATGTCTAAGAAAAGAAAAATTAGAAGCTCAATACGGAAAATTTTCTTGAAACGTAATCTGCGCATTCAAATCAATGTACAACTCAACGCGAAGTCTGTCCGGGAATGCCTAATTATGGAAAATTTCTCAAGGAACTCATAAGCAACAAACATAAAATCGAACAAATTTCTACTGCTTTCTTAAGTGATGAAAGTTCAGCAATGATCCAAGACAAAGTTCCATCTAAACTTGGAGACCCCGGAAGTTTTCTTATTCCATGTAATTTTAACAAAACTTTCTCCTGCAATGCCTTAGCCGACCTTGGTGCTAGCATTAACCTTATACCATATTCACTATATTGCCTAAATTATCTCTCAAAAATCTTAAACCTACTAAAATGATGTAAGATTATCCGACAGATCATTCTAATTACCTGTTGGAATAGCTAAAACTATGCTCGTATAAAGTTGTAAATTTACCTTTCCGTTGAATTTCGTAATCTTGAAAATGGAAGAAGATAGTAAAGTTCACTTATTTTGGGACCGAACCCTTTCATCAACACTATTACGCAGTAATTTGAGTTATACAAAACAACTCAACCCTTTGGAGTTGGAACTATGAATGATTTTTAATATCATTCTCTGCAATAAACACTCATATTCAAACGATGATACCTGTTTTAGTATCGATGTCATCGATGAAATCTTAGAAGAAGATTTCGACGCTCTTCTAAATGAAGTTAGTAAAATTCTGCATTCCATTGAAGGAACCCTTCTGGAAGAAGAAATCTTTGTTGAATAAGATGAATTCATGGCAATGACTGCCGATGAAAACTCTGACTCTGAATATGATACCGAAGACTCCATTATCGAAAAATCAACCAATCAATACTGATTATAAGATCAAAACATCTCTCGAAGAACCTCCTACGGATCTCGAACTTAAACCCCTTCCTGATAATCTGGAATATGTATTCCTAGAAGAACCCTCTTTTCTTCCTGTTATCATATCATCTCAGCTGTCCAAAGAAAAGAAAAAAAAACTCATATCTGTCCTTAAAAAGCACAAGCAAGCCTTTGCTTGGAAGACAACAGATATTCCTGGTATTTGCCCATCATTTTGAAAATACAAGATACAACTTCTAGATGATAAGAAACCCATTGTCAAAAAACAAAGAAGGTTAAATCCTAACATGCAGGAAGTTGTCAAAAAAGAAATCGTAAAACTCTTGGATACCGGCATAATTTATCTAATTGCAAATAGTCCTTGGGTTATTCCTATCCATTGTGTACCCCAAGAAAGTGGTGGTAGTACGGTTTGTCTCCCAACGAAAGGAATAACTGAGTTTCCAACCAGAACCATTACAGGGTGGAGAGTATGCATCGATTATTGTAAACTCAATGAAGCAACCGCAAAAGATCATTTTCCTTTACTATTTATGGATCAAATGCTAGAAAGACTCGCAGGAATTAAATATTTCTGTTTCCTCGATGGTTTTTCTGGGTATTTTCAAATTCCTATCGATCATAATAATCAAGAAAAAACAACATTCACGTGGTCCTTTTCCTTCGTCACATAACGCTTATATGGGTCGAATGCCTTTTTTCAGGAATGTAATGCTCCTGCCACAATTTTCAAAGCGTGTATGATTCAATCTTTCACGATATGATCGAAGAATCAGTCGAAGTATTCATGGATGATTTCTCCGTCTTTGAAAACTCTTTCGACACATGCCTAAACAACCTTGATAAAATGCTCCAACATTGTAAAGACGTTCATCTCGTCCTAAACTAGGAAAAATGTCATTTCATGGTCAAAGAAGGAATTGTGCTCAAACACAAGGTGTCCAGTGCAGGACTTGAAGTCGACAAAGCAAAAAATCAATGTGATCTCAAAACTTCCACCCCCTACTAATATCAAAGGTGTTAGAAGCGTTCTCAGACATGCCGGTTTTTATCGACGTTTCATTAAAGACTTCTTGAAAATTGCTCGACCTATAACTAAACTGCTCAAAAAAGATACTCCATTTGAATTCGACGATGAATGTCAAAAAGCTTTTGAATCATTGAAAGAGAAACTCACATGTGCTCCTGTGATCGTAAGCCCGAACTGGAATCTTCCGTTTGAACTTATGTGTGATGCAAGTGATTTCGCTGTAGGAGCCGTCTTAGGTCAAAAAGATGGTAAAAACTTTCACCCGATCTACTTCGCAAGCAAAACCCTTAATTTCGCTCAACAAAAATACACCGTAACCGAAAAAGAACTTATGGCTGTAGTTTTTGCATTTGACAAATTCAGATCCTATCTTATTCTCTCAAAAACTATAGTTCATACCGATCAATTAGATCAAAGGCGCTTATTGTAAAAAGCAAGAGCTAAACCACGCCTTATCATGGAATCTTACTTCAACAAAATTTAATATAGAAAATCAAATATAGAAAAGGTGTGCCAACAAAGTTTGGGCAGTCGATCACTAATCCCGGCTGAAACAATGGACAGAGCGATGATAGTGAAGTCGAATAACTTTACCCGGAGAAACTCTTATGGAAATCAACACCAAAAGAACCGAACCGGGTTCGTAGACCCTTTGGCAAACCTAATAGTCGGAAATATATACCAAAGGGAATGACAAATCCTACAAAAGATTACAATAAATTTTTCTCTGACCCTCAAACACTACTTTTGGGATGAATCTTACCTTTTCAAAGTATGATTCCTGATGTAATGCTCAGACGTGTATATCGTGGACCAAAACCCAAACCATTTTAGATAAATGTTTACCACGGACCAACAGGTTGACATTATGACCACCAACAAAACTGCTAAAAAGTCTTGAATTCAGATTTTACAGCCAAGATCATCAAAGAAGCTCATATACGCTATCCGCTTATGTGAAGCATGCCAAAAGATTAGAAATATATCAAAAGGTGATATATGCCCTTGAACAACATTTCACGTATGTGAAATTTTGACAAATGAGGTATCGACTTTATGGGACCATATCCCGAAATCATATAAGTATTTTAATACATACTAGTCACCGTAGATTACGTATCTAAAAGGTACCGAAGCTCAAGCTTAACCACCCAGACGCCCGAGTCGTACTCACCATTTCAAAAGAGACTATTTTGCCGTTTTGGAGGAATGCCAAAGAATCTCTAATCAGCGATCGATGTACCAACTTCTGTAACAAAATAAGAAAAAAAACATAAAAGATATCGAGTTAACCATCTTTTCGCACAACTTATCACCCTCAAACTAGTGGTCAAGTTAAACACAATCAGGCTCTTAAAAAAGAATCTGAAAAAACTGTTTAAGAAAATCTTGCTTATTTGGTCAAGATAACTTGATGAACTCTATGGGCCTTTTCGCACAGCAACAAAACACCTACCGTACCCACACCATACAAACTAATATAGGAAAGGAACTGCAATTTACCATTTGAAATTTAACACCGTGCATACTGTGCCACTGAAGAATTTTAACCCAGATTTATTGGCTTGCTTATGAGAAAAGAATGTTCCAATTGCACGAGTTAGAGAACTTAGATGACCAAGCATATGAACAACTCGTCAATACAAGGAATAACCAAAGTCAGGCATGACATAAAATTACAAATAAAAAGGTAATTCAACAAGGGAATTAAAGTTCTACTTTTTCACTCAAAGTACAATTTAAACAACCGAAACTTAGACTCGAAGGATGATACCTTAAGTAGTAAAACATCATACCTTACCGATATGTTGAACTTTTATGAAAAGATGGAAAGACGTTCAAAGTCAAGGTCACCGACTCAACTATATCACAAAAGATAATGAACCCAAAGGTAAACAATCCACGAACCCGTTTTACCCCAAACAAAATTACCCCCGAAAAACAGTCTACCTAACGAAATCCTTAAAATAAGGCTCTCTCGAGAGGCAACTCTAGCTTTCACTTAAGTGTGGAGGAGGTTCCTGCCTCCATATTCCACTACTAATATCTATAATCAAAAAAAATCAACAAAATATTTATCTCTATTGTGTGCTTTTGTTTACTTCTTAAGCCAGGATTACCTAGCTAAAATAAGTTGAAAATTACGGACGTATTCTCAAAGATTTAGCTTACAGCTATGCAATTCTCTAATCCCCGCCCGGGAAGTACCGTTTTCCTTTAATTTTCTCTATTATATCTCTATATCAGTTAACACAATTGAGTTCAATTGTCAACATATATTGTGGGCGGGGAGCCAAATAGGAAAAATTAATCATATTCCTCTATGTTTGCTTTATTAAAAATTTTCTAACTAATATTTTATTATATGTTTTGAAATTAAAAAATGCTCTTAGTAAGGCAAATCCAACCGGATTGACATCATAGCTAGCACACCCCAGTCTACTAAATTGTGAGAAATCTAAGCCTTAAAATATTCGGTTATCCACCTTTGGTACCTAAGATAATTGATGCCTTTATCTTGTTCGAGTTAAGGTTTGATTGCAGTCATATGTGTCTATTCTGTCTTTGTCACCTTTTCTGGAACAATTGGTATTGGTTGAAAATTATATTTGAGAGAGCCGGTAATTTAGAAGCTCTAAATTTTTGTTGTTTCGTACCTTTGTTCACACTCAATTTAAGTGTGAAATAAGTCTTTCAAGCAGAGAGTCATGTGGTGAAATTGACAACCAACGCTTTCATATAATATATGCCAGGACAATGAATCAGTTTTTGATTTTCTTTGTCCACGTACAACCCACAAAACAAAAAATCTAAAAGAATGATCCGGACCATAAACAACCTTATACGCACGTTATTATTTCAGGGTCATTTACCTCCTAATTATTAGACTGAGGCTCTTTATAAGGTCCGTTATTATTAAAACAATTAACCTTCACTCGCAATTGACAATGAAAATACCTTTACCACGACTCTTTGCACATGAAAACGCCTAACATTATACATGTTTCAATGGTTGTTATTTATGTTTTATTCTATCATTCTCGTGAAAATTTGGTACTTAATTAAGGCCTTGAATTGCTTATAAGTTCACTTAATGACTCTAGAAGACCAAGCTCATGAATCTTAAACACTTTGGGAGACGGAAAACCAGAAAAGAAAAAATTTCTAGCCAAATTCAAGAAGGTTCCACACACCTTGCTACATTTGCGCCATACTTTCCCCTGAAACCCACAAACCGCGCACTTAAAATATTATGCACCGCTCCAAAAGTTTGAATAATTAAAGGTTTTTTTCCCCCCCCCCCCTTAAGAAAAAAAAAAAATAAATGCACCTGGCATTAACTCCTTAAAACGCTGCGCTATTTGTAAGTGCGCCGCACTTCCAGTAAAAGTCATTAAATGTAATCGCATTAACTCCCAAAGTTCGTCGCACTTTTTCCTAAGTGTGCTGCACTTTGCACCCAATCTTGCCTATAAATTGAGGACGAATTTGCATCCTTCAACACAATGATTCCTCACATTCTATCCCATTTTACACACACACACACTCTCCCTCCTTTTACCAAAACACCAAGAAACACCTTTTTCTTTGAAGAAAAATAAGAACGATCAAAATTGAAAAGTTTTCTTACCTAGATGTTGAAATAAGTAAGTTAATGTAAAGTGTGGATGAATGTGAAGGAATCATAATGTGTTGAAGGAGCAAATACGTCTTAATTTAAAGGCAAGGATTGGGTGGCAAAGTGCATGAACAACTTATGAAAAAGTGCGACTAACTTGGGATTAATGCGATTACATTTTAAATGACTTATACAGGAATGCGGCGCACTTTCAATAAGCCGCAGCTTTTTAAGTGAGTTAATGCAGTTCAGTTTATAAGACTTTAATTCTTCAAACTTTTAGTGAAGAAAGTGCGGTGCTAATATTATAAGTGCGCTGATTTTGTTTCATGGGAAATATGGCGCACCATGTAGCAAGTGTGGTGACTTCTTGAACTTTGTGCCTAGAAATCTTTTCTTATTCTGTATCGTCTCCCAAAGTGTATAGATTCATGAGCTTGGGTCTCTAATCATTAAGTGAACTTATAAGCAATTCATGCTAATTAAGTACCAAAAGTTCACGAGAAATGATAGAATAAACATAAATAACACCATAGAAACATGTATAATTTAGGCGTTATCAGGTGCCAAAGAGACGGGTAAAGGGTATTTCATTGTCAATTGCGCGTGAAGGTAAAATGTTTAATAAGTAAACGACCCATATAAGAGTCCACATCTAATAATAGGAGTTAATGACCCGGAAAATAAAACGTGCGTATTAAGGTTTTTTTATGGTCTGGATCATTCTTTCAGATTTTTTGTTTTGTTGTGAGGTACGTGGACAAGAAAATCAAAACTGAATCTCATTGTCGGCATATAATATATGAAAAGCGTGGTTGTCAAATTCACCACCATGATCACGCTGAAAAGACTTTATTTCACACTTAAATTGAGTGTGAACAAAGGTACGAAACAACAAAAATTTAGAGCTTCTAAATTACCGGCTCTCTCAAATATAATTTTCAACCAATACCAATTTTTCCAGAAAAGGTGACAAAGACAAGAAAAGACCACATATGACGCAATCAAACCTTAACTCTGAACCAAGATAAAGGCATCAATCTTTGTACCAAAGTGATAACCGAATATTTTAAGGCTTAGAATTTCTCACAATTGAGTAGAAACTGGGGTGTGCTAGCTATGAACGTCAATCCGGTTTGATTAGCCTTACTAAGACATTTTTTAATTTCATATCATATAATAAAATATTAGGTAGAAAGATTTTATAATAAGCCAAACATAGATGAATATATTAATTTTCCTATTTGGCTCCCCTCCACACATAAGTTAGAACATTGCCCTCAAATGTATAACTGATAATAATATCAAATAAGAGAAAATTAAAGGAAAACGGTACTTCCCGGGGCATAGAGAAATGCATAGCTGAAGCTAATCGTGAGCAACGTCGTAATTTTCCACATCTTTAACTAGAGTACTCTTAAGAGAAAACAAAAGCCACACAGAGAAAATAATTTATGTTGATTTTTTAGATAAAAGATATTAGAAGAGGAATGAGAGAGTAACACCTCCACACTTAAGTAAAGCACGAGTTGCCTCTCGAGAAGCGCTTAATTTTTAATAGAATTCGTTTAGCAGACTCGTATTTCGGGTCCTATGTTGGGAAAAAGGGAGTGATTGTTTTCGCCTGGGTTCGTTATCTTACTTCGTGATATAGTATGAGTCGGTGACCAAAGACTATGAACGTCGAATCCATCTTTTCCATAAAGATCAACATATCCGGATGGATATTGATGTTTTACTACAAAAGGTCGTCAACCATCGAATCTAAGTTTCGGTTGTTTAAACTCTACTTATGAGTTGAAAACGTAAACTTTATTTTCCTGCTTGAATCCTTTCTTCTAGTTGGAAATTTTCTGTCATGCCAGACTTTGGTTATTCCTTGTATTGACGATAGTTTTTCATATGCTTGGTAATCTAAGTTCTTCATAACTCGTGCATTGGAACATTCTTTTCTCATAAGCACCATTAAATCTGGATTACAATTCTTCAGTGCCCAGTATGCACGGTGTTCAATTTCAAATGGTAAA
Organism: Tanacetum coccineum; assembly: GCA_026074375.1. Classification (NCBI taxonomy): domain Eukaryota; kingdom Viridiplantae; phylum Streptophyta; class Magnoliopsida; order Asterales; family Asteraceae; genus Tanacetum; species Tanacetum coccineum. The sequence goes on along the minus strand of BQNB010000592.1, from coordinate 39,535 downwards.
TGGCCAGATTCTTTCCATATATTAGTTTGTATTGTGTGGTACCGGTAGGTGTTTTGTAGGCAGTGCGAAAAGCCCATAGAGCGTCATCAAGTTTTCTTGACCAAATAGCAAATTTTCTAACAATTTTTCAAGAATCTTTAAGAGCCCTATTGTGTTTTCAACTTGACCACTAATTTGAGGGTGATAAGTTGTAAGAGAACAGATGGTAACTCATATTCGTTTCAGTTTTTTTTTCCAATATTTGTACAGAAGTGAGTACCTCGATCGCTGATTAGAGCTTTGGGCATTCAAAACGGCAAAATATCTCTTAGAAAGGTGATTATGACTCGGGCCTGCTTTGTTTGGTAAAGCATGAGATCGGCCCATTAAAACGTAATCTACGGTGACTTAGAATGTATTCAAACATAAAATGAATTTCGTGAATGGTCCCATAAAAGTCGATACCTCAATATGTCAAAATTTCACATACTTTTGAATGTTGTTCAAGGGCATCTCATCACGTTTTGATATATTCCTATCTTTGCATGCTTCACATAAGCGGACTAGAGTATGAGCTTCTTTGATGATTGTTGGCCAGTAAAATCCTGAATCAAGGACTTTTTTAGCAGTTATGTTGGGTCCATAATTTCCACGCTTCTTGTCCGTTGAAAGACATTTATCGAAAATGGATGGTTTCTGTCCAGATATACAACGCTGATCATAACCATCGGAACATAATTGAAAAGGTAAGATAACCCCCAAAAGTAGTTTTGAGCAGAAGAAAAATTTATTCTTGTTGTTGATATTCCATCCTTTTGGGTATAATATTAACGGACTATGTAGTTTGCAAAGTCGACGACTACGGTTCCGTCTTTGGTGTTGATTTCCATAAGAGTTTTCACCAGGGAAAGTTATCATCTACTTCACTATCATCCGCTTGCTCATTGTTTTCAAGCCGGATAAGTATCGACTGCAACATTTATGGCACCTTTTCAACTTTGATTCTTTACATTAAATTCTTTAGAATTAAGATCCATCGAATAAAGGCGTGGTTTAGCATCCTTGCATTTTTAAATAAGCGCCTTATAATCTAAATGATCGGTAAGAACTATAAGTTGTTGTATTGAAAGTAAAAGATAGATCTAATTTGGTCAAAATGCAAAAACAAATGCCATAAGTTCTTTTTTCAGTTTACGAGTAATTTTGTTGAGCGTGAAATTATTAAGGGTTTTGCAATCGAAGAAGACTGAGGAGAAAGTTGCATTATCACTGGGAAAGTCTTGCGGTCCTGCATATACATTTACATAAACCTATGAAATTCACCAACTTTATGTTGAGGCTTTTAAATGCAATGTTTTTAGGAGGTCATTAAGCACGAGGTGTGAAGGATACATTAGTGGTTATATTTTGAAGTCATGCATTAAAGATTTAGTCGCATTACATTTTGTATATCTGTTATGGGCTGGAAATCTTTGTAATAATAACAAGTAAAGCTACGGGCTTTTGTAACACGTACTTTATTAAATCCAATGTATCAGTTTTAAATGACTTTTTGGTCGTTCTTATATTATCTTGTGTTATTGATCTGAGAAGTAACACGCCCCGGACCCTTATTCCACTGCGACCCAATTTGGGGGTGTTACAGTTTAACTATTAAAGTACGAGTTATAATGAACAGTAAAATACACGGGGTGACCGAGTCTTTTTCTAATATCTAACACATTTGTCGAAAGAGTTTCCAAAGACGGAGAAGTCATCCATGAATACTTCGATTGATTCTTCAATCATATCGTGAAAGATTGCTAACATACACCTTTGGAATGTAGCTGGAACATACATAACCCGAAAGGCATTCGCCTATAAGCGTATGTACCGAAGGGACATGTAAATGCTGTTTTTTATTGGTCCATAGGATCGATTGGGATTTAGAAATATCCAAAAAAAACCATCGAGGAAATAGAAATATTTATTTCCTGCGAGTCTTTCTAGCATTTGATCCATAAACGGCAAAGGGAAATGATCTTTTGCGGTTGCTTCATTGAGTTTACGATAGTCGATGCATACTCGCCAACCCGTAATGGTTCTTGTTGGGACAAGTTCATCATTTTCGTTTGTGACCACTGTAATACCACCTTTCTTTGGTACACAGTGAATAGGATTAACCCAAGGACTATCGGAAATTGGATAAATAATATCGGTATCTAAGAGTTTCATGATTTCTTTCTTAACAACTTCTTGCATGTTTGGATTTAACCTTCTCTGTTTTTGGACAACTGGCATTTTGTCATCTAGAAGTTGTATCTTGTGTTTACAGAATGATGGGCAGATACAAGGAATGTCTGTTATTTTCTAGGTAAATGCTTCTTTATGGTTTTTAAGGACAGATACAAGTTTGCTTTTGTTTTGAGCAGAGAGTTAAGATGATATGATTACAGGAAGAAAAGAGGGTGTGGAAACTAGAAGGGGGGTTGAATAGTTTACAGGTTCGTTTTTGTTTTTAAAAGTTTGCTTTCAAAAATGTTTAGATCCGAGTTATATGTTTAACCAATTCATAATATGAACAAGAAATAACTATCTAAACTAAAACTAGATAACAACAATAATAATGTAAAGAGATAAGGAAAGAAACAACCAAACCAAGACACCAAGATTTTATAGTGGTTCGGCTACGAAGAACCTCTTCGCCCTACTCCACTCCACGAGTATCCGACTCGAGATTTCACTATGTCAACAAGCTCCCTTTAGGCGGAGAAAACCGTTTACACGTTTCTTATGTTATTTTTCGACACTAAGCTAAATGTCGAGTCCTAATCTTAGCTAGAACTAATCTACCACTTCACAAGATATACATACTCACAAGATCTACACAATCAGATCTACACAATATCCGAATCACACAAATACACAAGATAAATACAATGGAGGTTTGGAACTTAGAAGAAGAGAGGATAGATCACTAATCAACACTTTGTTTCTTGACGAATACAAGTGTTCTTCTCTTGCACTTGATAGAGAGGAGAGATGAGATGAAGAAGATAAGATTAGATCACTTGAAACAAGATCTAAATATGTTAGTGATCAAGAGTTTTAGTGAGAGAGAGAAGACTGAAAATTTTTGTGCAAAGAGAAGTGTTTTTCTGCTGGGAATGGAGCAGTATTTATAGACAGAAAATCCCAACGGTCTTCTGTGGGCGGTCCCAGATATATATGGGGGCCGCCAGGCCTATAAGGGGGCCGCCTATAGACTCCACTCCTGTTTTTGTCTTTTTGTGGTGAAGGTTGTAACTGTTATAGAACCTTCCATTTTGGGAGAAAATTTTGAGAATTTCAAATTTTAAGTTTTTAATAAAAAATTTCTTTTAATTAGAAAATATTTTGTAAATGTATTTTTAATAAAATACGTTTGTAGAGTTAAAAGTGAGGATTAAGAGAAAAATTAAAAGAACTAGTGATTAGTACGAATTAATAAAACAAACAGGTATGGAATTCACTAGTGATTAGAAGCTTTACTTTAAAATGTAAATTATTAAACATTTGCAAATAAAAATAACATTTGCAAAAATGTAAAACAATAATTCAAAACGTTGAGAGATCATTTGAGTTCACTGGTGGGTTGTAGGATTTACCACTTCTTGTGAATACGACATTCACATGCTCATTGCGAGATTGTGGTGGTTGGTAGACTTTGGAATTGTGTCCTTTTGGGTTTGGTTGAGTGTTACTGGGAAAAGATCCAGAAGGTCGACCAGATTGCCTTTATTCAGCAGTCAGTCGACTTGGGTTCACTGGTTTTGACTTGAAGCTTGATGATTTTTCGCAACGATTTCGAGTTGAGTTTTAAGATTCATGAACGTTTCTTTGACGAAAGCGTTGGTCGATTGGTCGAGATTTCATGAAATCGTTGAATTATTTTTGAAGATCGTATGGTTTATCATCAGTATTGGATCGGTAGTTGTCTCGATTGTAACTACTTCGTTCGTTTGAACACCAATTATCGCGATTCGAGTCTCGGGATCGCGATAATCATTGTAAAAACGAGTCTTACGGAAAAAGTTTGCATGAATTTTGCTTCCTCCTCACGGGACATAGGTATATCATCTTCATCAAGATCGGGTTTAGTTTTTTTTATCATGGATGGATGTGGAGTGAGTTCTTTATATGAGACATTCCATTTTCAGGGTTATGCATCCATTCGAGCCATAATTTTATCAGTATTGGAATTACTGCTACCTTCATCAGCGAAAGCAACGGTTTTTTTAAGAGATGGTTTGGTTTTTTAATTTTTAGCCCAATCGAGCTTGAGTAAGACTTTATCTTCCAGAAGCTGATAAGCTTGAATTTTGTGCTGTTTTATAGAGGAAAGTATACCAGCTTGCAGCATTTAGAACTTTCGGGTTATTTCGCCTTAGACCTTGATAGAAAGATTTTTATAATGTTGTCTTTGGACAAATTGTGACCATGACAGTTTCAGAGCATTTCCTTCATACGAATCCAAGCGTCGGTTAGAGATTCGTTCTCGTGTTGAGAGAAAGCTCGGATTTCTCCGAGGAGTCGGTCAAAAAGAGCTGGCGGAAAGAAACGGCTAATGAAAGCGGTTCAAAAGTTTCAATTCATGTTTCTATATTCCTTAGTTGAGTTCGTCCAACCATGTTTTTGCTTCTCTAGTGAGTGATAGGGGAAACATCATTAGGCGGACGACTTTATTTTCAATATATATGTATTTAAACATATCACAGATTCCAAGGAATTCGTGAATGTGTTTATGAGGATCGGTTTTGGTTCTTCCATCAAATTGGTTTCCTTTGACAAGAGTCAAGTGGTTACCTTTGATAGCAAATTCGTTAGCAGTTTCAAGGAAATAGTGATTGCAGAGAACCAAGTAAGTCGGTAGCGAACATTCCTAGAAAACTTCTAATACCTTTGATATTAGTTGGGGGTAGAAGTTTTGAGATTACATTGATTTTTGCTTTATCGACTTCAAGTCCTGCACTGGACACTTTTTGTCCAAGCTCGATTCCTTCATTGACCATGAAGTGACGTTTTTCCCAATTTAGGACAAGGTGAGTATATTCACAACGTTGAAGCATTTTATCGAGGTTGTTTAGGCATGTGTTGAAAGAATTTCCAAAGATGGAGAAATCGTCCATGAATACTTCAATGGATTCTTCGATCATATCGTGAAAGATTGCTAACATACACCTTAGGAATGTGGCAGGAGCATTACATAGCCCGAAAGGCATTCGCCAATAAGCGTATGTTCCAAAAGGACAAGTAACAATTATTTTCTCTTGATCATTAGGATCGATAGAACTCAAAATACCAGACAATTATATGGAAACACACGGGTAAAAGTATAACCCACGTATGCAGTATAATCTTTTTAGGTAAGACCAGGTCGTCCATAGGTATTAGAGTAGTGTTCGAATAATCAGAAAGAAAATAGATTTTAACAATTTATAAGTGTTGGAAATGATTTGACCTTGAAGATGGGACTATAATTTATAAAAATTATTTCTCATCAGAAAATGTTTTTACGAATTAACTTAATTAACTTAAGACTTATATTTAGTTAACTAGACCAAATGTGTCACTCAAGTAATCCAGTTATTATTATATCAAAGCTTATTTTGTTTATCAATTTACAAAAGTGGATTTCTCAGCATAGACGTTAAAGACCATAGACAAATCTTTAAAATCACATAGATCATAACGGATCTTTCAACCTATACAGATATGATTATATAATCTAAGTTGATAAGTAAAAATAGATAAGATAAGATATAACAGGTTTGCAACATAAGCTTAAGATTAAAACGATCAAGATCATACCAAACACTTATTCATTATCGTAACTTCACCGAGTAGTGAAGAGAGATTTAGCCTCTCATGGCTAAGGAGTTCATAACAAAAGCACACTTTACATAAACTTCTATTATTTCAACAACTAGGTAAGTAAACTTCTTCATTCTTGATCGTTAGATCTTTTTTCTTCAAAGGAAAAGGTGTTTCTTGGTGTTTTAGTGAAAGGAGGGAAAGTATGTGTGTGTGAAATGGGATAGAATGTGAGGAATGATTGTGTGGAATGATGCAAATTCATCTTAAATTTATAGGTAAGATTGGGTGCAAAGTGCGGCGAACTTTGGGAGTTAATGCGATTACATTTAATGACTTTTACTGGAAGTGCGGCGCACTAGCAAATAAGTGCGGCGGTTTTGAGGAGTTAATGCAGGTGCATTTATTAGACTTTAATTCTTCAAACTTTAGGAGAATGTGCGGCGCGTAATATTATAAGTGCGGCTGTTTTGAGTTTCAGGGGAAAGTGTGGCGCACAATGTAGCAAGTGCGGCAGACTTCTTGAACTTTGGCTAGAAATCTTTTCTTTTCTTGTATTCGTCTCCCAAAGTGTATAGATTCATGAGCTTGGGTCTCTAGAGTCTTCAAGTGAACCTATAAGCAATTCAAGCTTAATTAACGCCATAGAAACATGTATAATTTGGGCGTTATTAGGTGCCAAAGAGACGGGTAAAGGGTATTTCATTGTCAATTGCGCGTGAAGGCAAAATGTTTAATAAGTAAACGGCAATATTAAGAGCCTCAGTCTAATAATTAGGAGGTAAATGACCCTGAAATAATAACGTGCGTATAAGGTTGTTTATGGTCCGGATCATTCTTTTAGATTTTCCGTTTTGTTATGAGGTACGTGGACAAGAAAATCAAAACTGAATCTCATGTCGGCATATAATTTATGAAAAGCGTGGTTGTCAAATTCACCACCATGATCACACTGAAAAGACTTTATTTCACACTTAAATTGAGTGTGAACAAAGGTACGAAACAACAAAAATTTAGACAAAACATCAAATTTATTAACTAATGGATATACCCAAACATATTGCGAATAATGATCCAAAAATAACACATAATACTTGAAACCAGAAAGACTAGGAATTGTGGAAGTCTACAAGTCCGAGTGAACAATGTCAAAACAAGAATTAACTGAAGTAGTAGAGCTAATAAATGGAAGCCTCACGTGTTTACCAAGCTGACAAACATGATAAAGAATGGGAGGTTTTCTTATTACGAAATGGAATTACTGGAAAGAACACGACGTAACACTTCACTTCCTGGATGTCTAAGTCGCTGGTGCGACGTATACTGACTAGTAAAAAAAGCATTAGGAACAGTGGAGGGCTTCGTAACAGGGTAAAGATCTCCAGTGCTATCACAGCGGAGCATCACCCGATAAGTGAGGAAGTGCTTAACAAAAAACCAAAAGCGTCAAACTCAACAGTACAATAATTGTCAAGAACAAACTGACGAACGGAAATTAATTTTTTAACAATGTTTGGAGTGATAAGGACATTATTTAAATGAAGAGGTCGGTGAGGCGTAGGCAAAATACTATGGTCAGAGTTAGTGATGGGTATAGAATGCCCGTCACCAACTGAGACAGACGGATAAATTGCTCATATTAAAAATATCACTAAAACTAGAGACAGAATCATTAAGGTGAGAACTCGCACCTGTATCTATATTCCAATTTCCTGTAGCGGGATCCTGAAGAGTCATGGCATGAAGTGGGTTGGGTAAAATAGTCTCTTGTCTCGTAGTTTGACCATGTGGACCCAGTTCTCTCCTTGCTGACCCGATTGACCCGAGTGTCCCGTCTGACCCGATAGCCCCAACTGACCCGGCGAAACCAGATTTTGGCCCATCTGAAAGTACGGTTGGGCCGGTTGACCCATTAACCCCAAGCGGCTCGGCTGTTGAGTTTGACAAGGCTGTTGACCAATAACCCCAAGTGAGCCGATAGACTTAGGGATTAGGCCTGGTAAAAAGAAAACCCGGGTGGGCTGGACCAATAGGTGTAATATGAAAAGCAATAGGGCCATTAGCATTTGTATTATTCAGAACAGTGGATAAAATGTTTCTATCAAAACCAAGTTTTGCCATAAGGGTCTGTAAAGTCCGCATATAATCCGTTTTAACATCAGTGGGTGTTTTAACACTAGTTGATGAATTACCATGCACTCTATTGTGTAAAAATTTGCAATATCCACCAAACCGACATGAGCCTTTATTAAAATTAAAACATGGTTTGTTTACCTTGTCCATAAAGAGAGTAGAACGCCGAGTATTGGTACTGGAGTTAGCCAACAAAACCATCGGGATGATAAAGTAGGATCAACTAAGAAGCTTGGTGCCTTTATTTCAAATGCATCTCAAATTTGTGTTATCTTTTTCATAGAGGGCCTTACCCATGACTCAACTAACATGCTTAAATCCAGTTTACATAACCTTAATCAAGAGTAGTGAATTCTTAGATTAACTGTAATTAAATAGATTTATAAAGAATGCTCCAGTGCAGTCTTAAAATAAATCTCATCAATAATATTTATCTTTAATTATTTTGTGGTTCTTTAATGATAAATAATTTTTAAAAAGAAAACATCTTTTATTCTTAAGCAAAAATGATTTTCTAAGATTATTATTTTTATCAAAGTTGTATACCATAATTTAAATAGTATATTGTGAAAAAAATTTATTTTTACTTGATTATGCGTTTACACATATTGTCATATGTTATTTTTCAATTCTAATAACATAATATTTTTCAATTAAATGTAATGTATTTTCTTAACACAACCATTAACGTCTACGAAGAAAATAAAATGCATAGGATAAATTATATCCTTTATAAAACATTTAATAAGATAAGTTCATAAATCTATTTAAATCATAATGTTTCCCAAACATTATGTTACCTAGGTGAATAAATAAGTAATAACATTCTATTTAAGAATTTAGTCAAATATGAGTCTGATTTTAATTTTGCTTTTAATTTAAATGATCAAAATTACATATGTTTGTAAATTTGCTCGTGTTTAGTTTTTTCGAAAATGGCACATTAAGCAATTTTGCATTTGCATGTAAACTTCTTGAATATCTCGGACGAAATATCCAATTTGTCAATCCTACTTCATTGTGTATTTGATGCGTGTATTAAACCCTATTAGTAATAAAATTTGAACACACCCATGGGACAAGTAGAACTCAAATGGTATCATCAACAAAGTGAGATTTATGATCCTATGACATATTCTTTTTATCTAGAAAATGCTGTCAAATAATTTATATCAATCTAGAGTAATTGAGTATGTAGATCCATATAATTATCTTCCAATATATTGATATAGTCCCTTGAAGCTAACAAATAATAATCCAATTTTATATCCATACAAGAAAACTTGTCAATTAGACAATAAAGAACCTCTCTCCTTCCGTATTAAGGTCCATTATTGACTTTTGAATTCTTTTTTTCATAAACTTTGACCGTAAATAATTTTCTTTATGTTATATAATGCTACTGAAAATTATGACCAATGAAAAATAACATTCGAAACTCATCCATTCATATATCTTGCATTGAATCATAAACATAAGAATAAATAATTAAGGTCAAAGTTGAATAAAAAAGACTTTAAAAAGTCAAAAATGGACACTTAATATGGGACGAGAGGGATTATCAATCATAATTGAAAATGAATTGATATAATTCTCGAAATCTTCATAAACCTCACGACACTCATTTAAAAGAAAATAAATAAACATTTAAGTGGTGTGTTCCATTAATCCAAAGATTAGTTGTATGGTGAGGTTGATGAATAATGATAAGTTAATTTCTTATTCCAAGATTGTAGTAAATTTTACTTGTGCGAAAAACAATGTTGTTATTTAGAATAAACATTGATTTGACATTTTTGAGTATGTAAATGAGTTTTACTAACAATTTTAACACACATCTTATGTAAAATACTATATGTTTTAGAAAAAATGTAACAATGTTGTGTATGTTAGATCCATGCAAGTCACAAGCAATTTCCTTTCTTAGTTACTAATTTATAATTCACTCTTCTTTTGATTAACCAACCCAAGGTTAAACAAAGCAAGTTGTTAAAAATATTTAAACGTGTTGTTGAAAATAGATTAAATCGTTGGAAATATTTAGGTGACTAGTTTTAACACATTTAATAATATACTTGATAAGTTATTGAACTTTTATTCATAAGTATATTCCCATACTTGAAAAGATTTACAAGATGTTTATGTGACATTTGTAAATTAAGTGATCTATGCCTATATGCAATGCAAGAGCAATTTCGTAATCTTAGTGCAAGAAATCTAGCATAAGTTCTAGTTAGGCATAATTCAAAAAACTAGCTGCAAACGAATAGTGTACATGGCACATGTGCTTAGATATTCAATTAGCTTAATTACAAATAGCAACGATCATTTAATAATTTTTACTAACTTAAGATATAAAGAAGTGCACATAATCACATAGCATACCACATAAACGTACTTGTCGTAGTTTTGTGTATTAGATACAACAATGTATACTTAGCTCAGTTTTGTTTGAAGACAAATTAGTTTCCTCCCCATTTCAAAAATCAAGTTTAATATTTTTGAAAAGTTAATTACACCATTTTTTAAAGATATACCGACTAGAAATGTCCGACTCGAAAGGAAAAGACAACATACAAGTTTTACGTTAAAATGAGACTCAACGTTTTGGACAATAAGTAGTATTTTGTCTTTCTGACTAAATAAAGGTTTGAATAATACTTAAACAGTATTTTATATGAAAGTAGACTCAATTCTCTTTGAAATGGCGGGTGGCACGACTTCTACAGACTTACGGTTGATTTTATATGATTTTTCAAAGTTTTTAAAAAATTGCCAATCAGACATGCTGTCCCCTTAAAATTAAGGGGGCCGCCAAAGAAATAAGAGGGGCCGCCCCACTATGAAACTCAGAATCACGATTTTTGTAAAAAATTATTTTCTGACTTTGCGAAAAGGTGTACAACTTTCTGAATTTGATACCGAACATATAACACTTATTTTAAGCATCATTTTTATCTCGAGCTAGTATAATTAGTGTATATAACATCAAAACTAATACAAGTTAATCAACAAAACACTTTTCATATTTAATCCCCCTTAATGGGTAATTTGATACATGGATCGTACTCAATTTTTAAACCATTTGTTTGAAATTATAGCGACTGCTCAGATACCAATTGTGAAAACGTAGAGGGGGTAATACGTTTCCTATTAAAATATAAAATTTTCGTACAAATTACCATCAAGCGTGAACAATATGATAGTGTTTCATACGAGTTATATACATATAATTAATACACGATTACAACAATACAAACAACGCACAATAATTCCACATATTAAAATTATATAATCAACACATCACACAATTGCAAGTATAAATATAAAGCGATAAATTTAAGTATAAATGTAAAGAGATAACTGAAAGGAAATGCAAACCGGACACGATTGATTTATAGTGGTGACGGTCACGAGCCACCTCTTCACTTCCTCCACTCCCCGAAACCCAACCGAGAGATACATCAACTAGTCAACAAGCTCCCTTAAGGCGGAGAAAACCGTACACAACGTTGCTTAACGATTTACGACACAAAGCTAAATGTCGAGTTCTAATCGTAGCTAGAACCAATCTATCACAACACAACTTCACGACTTCACAACTTCACGACTTCTTCACAACTTCACGACTTCACAACACAACTACACAACTACACAACTTCTTCACGCCTTAGTAATCATCACCACACTACTTCACTACTTCACTTCACCTAAACACTACTATGATCACACCTATCTTCACAACTTACAAAGATCACTCCGGAACTACCAACTATACACACCATGATCACCATGATCTAACTATTACACAAGTTTGGAATACATGGACTCGATCTATACATTGTGAATGTAAGACATGTCACGAATGCACTAACTAATCTACATAACTTCGTATCTTAATGATAACAAAAGTTCTTCTCTTGCACTTGAATGGATGGATAATTGGATCACATTATAAACAAACTTATAATAAGTTAAGTGATCAAAGGAAAGGATTTGAAAGAAGGTTTTTAGATCTGAGAAAACTGTGTGCCAAGAGGTGAAAAAAATATGTGGAAACAGTCCACTATTTATAGGCAAAAATATTGATTTTTTATTTTGCCAGCCCCCTTAATTATACATGGCCGGTCCCCTTAATTAATTAAGGGGGCCGCCTGTGGAATCCAAGATCTGGACTCAACTAGGGTAATATAACAATGATTGATAAGCACAGCGGAATATAAAGAACATAACCACAATCATGTTACTAAAAAGTTCTTTATTAATCACAATAAATAACTAACTACTACTACACACACAACACACACTCTATTCGTTTCTTAGACTTCATTGGAGAATCATCTATGGAATGGAACCTGTAACCTAGAACTCCTACCCTCTTTATATAATAGAGGGAGGTTACAAGAAACCCTAGCTTACTAACAGCTAACTAACTATTTACATAATAGGTCTTATTGTTTTCAAAAGAAAACATAATAACAATTTAGGAAACTAATTAATTAACATAAATCATCCACATAATGTTTTGCCTAATCTATATATTCAACATTAAAGTTTATTTCAATCAACATTAAATATGATCTTGTTTCCTTCTTTAGCATATCTTTGTTTCCTTTTGTTTCTTCTTTCTTCATTTCTGTTTATGGGTTTTGTAATCATCAAATCTATAATTCCTAACAATCTTCCCTTATTTGATATTACAAAATAATCTGCAGGAAGAAACAATGCTAAAACATGTCATCACAATAATAATCTGCACATCATGAATCTTCTTCCCCTTTTTGTAATCAACTAATATGAGTCTTGTGCAACTCGTAAAACACTTCCCTCAAGTGATGCATGTAGATGGATAAGGTATATCACAATAAGCTTTCCCTTTAAAAGTTATACTCACCATCTCTTGAATCTTGAACTCAGTAGCATAGATCAAATCTTCCTTCAGTGCGAAAAAGACATGCTTATTACAATATCATGTAATAAAATGTCTTTGGATAATTCTTGTAGTCAATATATGCATGGCGATCACATGCAATGGCCGATAGTCTCAGTGAGCTCAGACGGATCAACCAGAAACCACTCAATGCTTATGATTATTCTTTTTCCTCAATAATCATATCATGAACTGTATGGTATCATATGCCCCCCAAAATATTTGTAAAGAGCGTGTAACTTTTCCAATCAAGAATTATAGCATAAACTGAACCTCCAAAATGAACCATACACATCCTCATTGTTCAAGACCCAAGGGCGTCTGTGGACCTATAATACTAGCAGCAGAAACCGTAAGCAGACCAGTAGGAACCACAAAGCCTACCAGCAGGAACCATAAACTACCAGCAGGAACCATAAGCTTACCAGTAGGAATTAAGAAAAGCTTAGCAGTAGGAACATCCAAACCTCTATAATCGTTCAAAGACATTACAAACCCAAAAGATGTAAAGTGTTCTTGATATCCTGCTGTAGTACCCGCTTAAACCAATCCATATGCTTCGAGGTCAGGGTTTGAGAAGAAACCCTGCTGCCTTCACTTCTGCCTGACTGTTGCCATCTTTAAACGAATTAGGGTTTCCTTAAGAACCCTAATTGGCAAATACGCCTTTTGATAAAACAAAATAAAATTATACACGAAAACCTTATTAACCCTAGATCAAGAGCCACGAGGCTCTGATACCAATTGTGGAATCCAAGATCTGGACTCAACTAGGTAATATAACAATGACTGATAAGCACCACGGAAAAACAAGTAACAAGAACACATCATGTTACTAATAGGGTTTTCTTTATTAAGCACAATAAAGAACTAACTACTACTACTACACGCTCTATGCGTTTCTTAGACTCTCATTGGAGAAGTCTGCTATGAATGGATACCTCTAACCTAGACGCCTACCCTCTTTATATAATAGAGGGAGGTTACAAGAAACCCTAGCTTACTAACACTAAGCCACTAACTATTACAAATAGGTTCCTTATTGTTTTCAAAAGAAAAACGTAATACAATTATGAAACTAATTATTAACATTAAATCATCAATTAATTGTTTGACAATCTATATCTTCAACATTAATGTTGTCAATCAACATTAATCTTGATTTTGTTTCCTTCTTTAGCATATCTTGTTTCCTTTTGTTTCTTCTTTCTTCATTTCTGTTTATGGGTTTTGTAATCATCAAATCTGTAATTCCTAACACCGCCCATTTTTCAGACGCTCCATTTTTTTGTCCTTTTGTGGGGAAGGTTTTTCTGGAACTTTCTAGGTGGAAAATTTGAATTCAAACATTTATTTTGAATAAAACATTTCTTATAAATACAAAAATGTTTTGTATATATTTTAAAATGTTTGTCCCATTTTATAAATGTAAGGTTTAAAAAATTTCTTTGATCATTCAACAAATTAAAGTTTGTTTGTTCATACCTTTAGTGATTTACGTCGGGTGCGAACTTAAATTTATTGTTGAAGAAAACTTGAGACGTCGAAAGATGTTGACGAATTGATGATTAGTGATTACAAGTAACTTAAGCACTTTACGTTATGTGTTATAAGTTGCATGTTTGTCATCACCAGAACATAAAGAGAATGTATAGATTAAATATCGCAATATTTCTACCAACACAAATGTCAATAGGCAAAGCAAAAATAGCATGGGATAATGTTTGTACTCCTAAACACCAAGGAGAGATAGGGTTGAAGAATTTAAATATATGGAATGAAGTCCTTATGATAAAACATTTATGAAACATTGCTAGTGATGACATCAAATAACGTCTATTTTATAGCATCATTTATCCCATGTTATTAACCCATTTTATATAGTTATTGCAAAGTAGTATTTCTAACCATTAACCAAATAATTAACCATTAATTAATTAGTTTAGTGTAATCTAATTATTTAATTCTGTTTGTATTTATTCGCATTGTGTGTTTAAATTGTTTGTTTAAATTCTTGCATTTAATTGTTTTAAATAGTATTCTGTTCTGACTGATCACCTGATACGCCGTATCCACCAGTTGGATACGACGTATCAAACCTTCTACTCAGGACAACGTATTGAGTTTTACAGTCTAAACAACGTATCTGTTCTTCCAAACAATACGGCGTATTCTGTGAACTCAATACGGCGTACTGACATTCAACAGACCTATACGACGTATTCAAGTTAATAGAATACGGCATATCTGTCATCTGATACAGTAACAGTAGTAATTTTTTGTTTTTGATTTCCTGTTTTAGGTGTTCCCTTCCCCAAGGGCACATCCTACTGATTATTTGTGCTTAATTTCAGGAAACCGTTGACAAAGAAACCACCATGGCGGAACCAAACAACTACATTACCGCTACCCGAAAAAACTTCGTCTCTAATATAACAAGAGGATAAATGGTCCGAGAAATGTCACATTTAAATACAAGGGACATTCATGGTAAAAATACGCATCATTCTTTAAAAGAAGTATGTAGGGAAAACGCGTTCAACACATCTGGATAAATATTCTCAAAATAGTTTGGCCAATCAAAATTATTGGTTTGACACAAGACCGATTCAGACTTAATTTTTTCCCGTGTTCAAACTAAGAAATAGCAAGTGAATGGTTTACAAAGGAGTGTATAGGCTCAATCACTACTTAGGATAACATGGTCGAAAAGTTCATTCTAAAATTCCACCATCTTTCTGATCATGATGAAGAAGAAGAAACCGAGGAGGATGATAACCCAAACGAAACGAACAATGTTCTCGAAATCTTCAAGATAATCTTGATCCTTGTGTTTATTTATATTTATATATATATATATATAAAGGATTAGTTTTTGCGAGTCAACAACGTATGTTGTATAATCAATACGACGTATTTACCTTCAACAGACAATACGGCGTATTCAAATTAATTGAATACGGTGTATTAGTAATCTGATACAGTAACAGTAGTTATTTTTCGTATTTGATTTCCTGTTTATTGTGTTCTCTCCCGAGAGGGCACATCCTACTGATCATTTTGTGCTTATTCTCAAGAAATCATTCGACGAACAATGGCAAAACTTATTCTGAACGAAGCTCGAGCTGAACAATATCTTGCTGAGCCAAGTATCGAAAGCAATGAGAAAATGAACTCATGAGGATTATTAAAGAGCTATGTAGTAAACTCCTTACAGCGAAAAAGGGTTAAGAAGATGTGGTTGGGTCCACATGCTAAAATTCTTAAAATACATCGATTCCGCAACGAAGTGGGACGGTATGGACCCTTGTCAACTCCGCATGATGACCTTCCCTCTCTCACTTTCTGGGAAAGCAAGAAAATGGTGGATGAACAAGGGAGATGGAAAAATCAACACTTGGGAAGAATTGGTGAATAAATTTTTTAGTGAATTTTACCCACTATCCTGTGCCAGCAACTATGATAAAATGTGCGTAGATGATGAAGAAGGTCTTGACCCACTCGAATTCATAACCTGGAGGAATTCAAAATTTAAAGATCATAAAAAAGTTGATGAAACAACTAAACGCGCATTATTATATTCTTGGATAGAGGTGGGAAACAATTAAGGGTTAATAGATGAATACATATCAAGTGAAGATGATAGAGATCAAACTAATTTATCTAAACTCGTGATGAATTCTTAAAAATATTGCATGACAACTCCTTCAATGGTATAGACGGAAGTGACATTACCAAACACACTGGAAAAGTACTAGAAATAATTGAATGGATCAAGATTCCTAATGTGGATAAGGATGAACTTCGATTACACGTGTTCTCAAAATCACTTAGTGGAGATGCAAAGAAATGGTGGGAAAATGAAGGAACAGCTACTACTTGGAAGGAATTATGCGATAAATTCTTCCATAAATATTACCCATTGTCCCATACATACAAAAGTAAAATTCTAGATGACTTAGGCCATGGTACGGATTACTTTGAATTTATATATTGGTTGGCATCAAAATTTGACAACTACTGGGAGTTTTATGTAAATAGACGAACTAATGGAATGATTAACGACCTCATCAATTACAACGAACCATGCGAAGAAAGCAACGAAAAGACATGCTCAGATTTATTTTTCAAACCTTACTTCGATGCGCAAGATGGAAAAGACATCTACAAAATCATTGATAGAGATTATTCTCCCATACCAATTCTCGCTTGTCACCACATCAGCAACCCTGACAAGCTGTGCCAAACTGAAGAATTCACTGTCATACTGTATTCGGTAGGATCTTGTGAAGAATGCATCATTGTGGGTCTAAGCAAGATCAGTACTATAGAAAAAACCCCTGGCAGCATGTCTTGCATCTACCACGAACTCTTCAATAAGAAAGATCACGGATGGGCCATAACATGTAGCAAATGAAGAAAAGTGTGAAAGCTAGAAGGGAAAAAGTAGAACTTAACGACTAACTCAAACAAAAGTGCTTCCTAGGAGACAACCCGGTCATTTTTAATTGTTTTTGCACGAGTCTGTCTTCCTAGACACCTCATACGGCGTATCAAACCCCTCTGGATACGACATATGGATGTATCTGGACGTTATCAGTCTGTAATTTAAATTCAGTACTTTAAATATTTTGTTTTAACAGGAACCATACGGCGTATCCTAGGGTTTAGGATACTGCGTATTGATCCCTGTACAGTTGTGTGTTTAATTGTTTTCATGCATTGTAAATTTTGTATAACCGAGTTAGGAAATGCGCCTTTGTCTTATAATCTTTTATGCAGGACCTTGCTATAAGGAAAATCGACGATATGGTATACTCTTAAAAAGGCGTGTATTGAACTCGTACGAGCATTCTGAAGCCCCGTCAACATACTTTGCTCAGAGAACTCAAATTGGAGAATCATCCCGAGCAACATATCAGGGGAGGTCCTCGTTCTAATTCTATTTCCCATTTTCTTTATTGTTTTATCTATACAATGAGGACGTTGTATAATCTAAGTAGGGGGATGGAGAATTAGAATGCCTACTTGTCCTTTCTTTTACAAATAACATGCTAATGTGCTTAAATTATGCCAAATTTAAAATTTTTTCTAGCATAAATTTTGTAAAAATTACTAGTTACATAACCTCGCGAACTATAACCCTTAATGCCAATTTGTGAGAATTAAGCCTATTTTGTTTCTAAACGTTTACTAAAAATTTCACAAAAAATATGAGTGTGCCGGTGATGTAGTGGAATTTAGAACTTGGCCTGGTATATCACTCGAGACCACAATGATGAGTACTATGGATTTAGATAGAGAAACATTTTTAATTGGTAAATTTCTAGGAATACACCAAAAAGCCTAAATGTTGTAAAATTAACTAAATACACTGGTTAGTTAAAATCCCAAGCAATCCTTTGCTTACTCTCACCATACAAGTAAGATCCCCTAGAAAAACCTGTTGAGCCATTCCTATCTTTTTTATATCATATGTCTATTTCGTTACACCTTTACACCTTAGCCTACCATGTAGATTAAGCCTACTTTAATCAAGTTGCTAGTTGCTTGTGTAAAGTTTTGTATTTCCTGTGTCAAAGTAAAATTTTCTATCTCTATTATGGTCGGGAATTTGCACAATACAATGGGAAAATTTGTAGCTCGTATATTTTGCTACTTTCATGATTATGTATTATGTCCGAAGATGAAGTGTTGAAGGAAAAATTATCCAAAAAAATTATGATTGTGAAGACGGTAAAATTGCACGGAGGTTTATGTTATAAAAAATGAAAAAAATGGAAAATGCATCAAAAAAAAGAGAAGGAAGTTTTATAGTCGGTTCGCTTAACTTAAACAGAAGAAATTCTTAGAAAGATCGATTATTCGTAGATTAAAAGTCAACAATGTATAGTTTTGTATTAAGTGGCCGATATCACCACTTTTTTAAATGTATGTAAGTTTGGGATGTAAGGGAAGTTGACCGTTATGGGAATGCCAACTTACGTTTTTTTTGTCATCTATATGATCGAGGCGTTTGTATATATTTTGAGTCTTTATCATAGAATGGTCGAGGAAAAAACTTACTAACAACTACCTTATTTGTTCAAGCTTAATCTATTTGTTTTGTGAATTTTATTAAACAACAATTGACTTCCCACTCCTAGCAATTAACCTTTGTTTTTACTCGAACGAGGTTGGAGTGAGTCATGCATGTCTATTCTGTCGTTATGGCCATGTATGCGTGATTTAGCCTCCTTGTTGGTTAACAATTTTTGGTGAAAACTAGAAGGTCCCTACCCTATATCATTCTTCATCCTAACCTTTAGTTATGCTCGAATGAAGATGTATTCGAACACACATGTCTATTCTATTATTATGGCCGTGTATATGTGCTTTAGCTGCCTTGTTGAGGTGGTACTATTGGTGAAAGACTATTAGAATGATTAACCATTAGCCTTTAATAAAACCCAATTTACCTTTTGACTTATTTCTCCTTAGCTCTAGTGGTGGATATGTGTATCCTTGCCAAGCTTATGATACGAAGCTAATCACGACTGAGCAATTGAGCGTACCACTTAAATGTTACACCCTAGATTAGTTGAGTGATCTGATTGATTTCATTTCCATATTTCGTGAGGTGCTTGGTCTTGTACAGGTTATTAAATCAAAAGAAGTGCTTAAACGGAAAAATCCTTGACTTCGGTTAGGATACATTTTCAATATAATCTAGAGTCTACTTGAGAACAAGTAGGATTCAAGTGGGGGGATATTTGATGACATCAAATAAATTCACATTTATTCCGAATAAGTTACCCATTTTTATATAATTATTGCAACAATGTGTACTTAATTGTTAAAAAGTGTTATTTGCAGTAGTTAAGGAGTGATTTGTGAAGACATACTAAAAGAAACATATTTTAGAGCTAAAACAAAGACATTTAAAGATTGCATTATTCTGACCAATACGCCTGTTAACTATAAGATTTCACTAACAAGAGATAATGATCCGGAGGTCGGGGAGGATAGAAATGAAAGTAAGCCATTGATCCGGAGGTCGGGGATGATAGAAATGAAAGTAAGCCATTTTATTAGAGAGAGAAAGGAAAGAGTGTCTGTGTTTTCTAGAGAGAGAAACAACACACACTTATGAGACAAATGTTTATCCTCACCCTTCCATGAAAGTATGAAGGGGGTATTTATAGTCCTAGTGACACCTAACTATTGTAACTTGTCATTATTAGTCCCTATGTGTCACACTATAGCTAAACTATTGTAATTCCAGATATGTCATCATATTTTAAGGCTAACAATCTTCCCCCAATATGTGGACATATGGAATTACTTACAATGTTCCTATCAGGTACAAATACAACACAAATAATGTCTTCCAAAGCTGAAGATGTCTTCTGAGTTCTCTTGGTCTTGAAACTTGTACTCCAGCTTAGATTTTCAGTGTCTTTACTTGTACAGGAACCATTGTAGTATACATGAGTTGGATTAACTTCCCCCCAATTCATGCAGCATGTCTTGAAAAGCTTTCTTCATAGACTCCTTTTTGGCGAAGTTTCTGAATCAGCTTCCCCCCAAACCAACATCCCTATCTTAAGCAGATTCTAAAACTTTGAAGTAGCTTTAACAATCTTCTACTTGTCATTGACGTGCATAGCGGAAATTTTGTAGAAGTAAAACCACACCAACGACCACTGCTTCTTGTCTTACGGGCCATTGGTGAATATTCTTTAGGGTGCATCGCGAGGAGAAATCAGCAACTGTTCTTCTCACGTTTGCATAATACTTCATAAACCATACTAAACATTTTAGGGCTAACAAACTTCCCCCTGGAAGTTGACATGGTAACATCAAGGTCAATTAAATCCCAGATGTACACATTTTCCCCCATGATGGTTGCGAACTCTCGGAAGCATCATTGTCGTGTACGTCCATATACTCGAGAAGTTCTAGTCATAAGCACAAATCTTGATAAACAAAAGAATCATTACCCTCTTGACTTCAGAAACCGTAGAGGAGATGAAGCAAGAATCAAGAACACTTGGTATTAATCAAGGTCTTGTGAATGAATGTCATCGAAGAACTTTGAAGATTTTGCTTAGACTGTGAGTATTTTGTCTTGTGAATTAGAACAAAAATACCCGTGAGAGATAGTGCTGATTACTTCTCACCTTTTTAAAACTCTCTGGCTAATTTTACAACCTCGTTTCTGTCGGGCTATTGTTGTGATCAATTTGAAGTAAACGTTATACCCAACTTGAAACTGAAGTAAAATCCCCAAAATTTGTTACTTAATCTTGCACGATTGTTGATTGAAGAACGGTGCAGAAGAAAATCTCTAAGTACCTTATACTCCATCAAAAGTATAAGAAGTACAACACCTCTTGAAATTATCCACATCGACATCTGCGTGTGACACTGAGTACTACAACGTAACTCCTTTAAGTGATAGTTGTCCAGGTCTTCATCCAACCACCCCTTGACCGCTGGAAACTAGATAATCCAAGTCTTAATCATAAATGTATACGTTCAAGCAAGTCATCAATCGATAGAAAATAGAAGAAAGTCACGATGATGAAATAAGTAGACGCCTTTGTGAAATCCAACTTCAATTGC
This sequence comes from Tanacetum coccineum, assembly GCA_026074375.1. Classification (NCBI taxonomy): domain Eukaryota; kingdom Viridiplantae; phylum Streptophyta; class Magnoliopsida; order Asterales; family Asteraceae; genus Tanacetum; species Tanacetum coccineum. The sequence goes on along the minus strand of BQNB010000592.1, from coordinate 18,054 downwards.
AAATAAGGGATACCAAATCCACTTCGTAATCACATGTCATCTTAATCCAAATCTCTAGCCATTTTGTCATTTAAGTGAATCTTTTCAGGATCGTTTTGGGATTAAGTGTTGTTGTTTTGTGTGTGTGTTGTTATGGTTGATTGATTGTGTTTTATGAGGTTTGGTTCTTGATGCGGGGTTTGGGGTTTTATTTGTTTGTTGTTCTTGTTTTTTTGATTATAAATAATTCCACAAATATCGGTCATATGCCCAAAGTCGGTCACATGCCCACCTGACGTTAGTCAGAAGCACTGGTACTTTAGTCAAAACGCATTGATAACCTTATCAAAACGCATACTATCTTGATCAAAAATCACAATGGAATTAAAAATTGGGGAAGTAGTAAAGTTTAGTCAAAAGCAAATGAATGTCTTCAAAAACGCAACCTGTAATCAAACGCAGTTGAACCAAAACGCAGAAACCAATGTCATAACGCAAATGAGGTCAAAAACGCAGAGTCAAACGAAACGAGTCAAAACGCAACGAACGTCAAAACGCAACGAGTCATAACGCAACAGTATCAAACGCAAATGAGTCAAAAGTCAACAAGAAGGATGTCAAAACGCAACAAGAAGAAACAAAAAGCATACATGAATTTTGCCAGAGAGTCATAACGCAAACGACGAAAAATTCGACTTTTATCCACCTAAATCGACCTATAAATCGCCCTTTTTCGAGCCTCTTCTTAACTTGATTTCTCTTGAAATTAGATACACCTATGCCTAGATTCTTGCTTAATAACATAACCTATTCACACATCTAAAGCACCAAAAATTCTGGGTTTGATTTTTTTTATCTGACTTCTTTTTTTTTGACCACGGATTTGTATCTTTGTTTAACCACATAATCAGTAGATAATCAACTCGGGATTCCCTATGACTATGGTGCTATTGTTGACACGATTCACCTTTTGAACACGATCGGAGGGCTTTGGTAAAATGGAAAAGAAAAGTATCCATATTATTTAGAGAGAAAAGAGATGAAATGGGAAGAGTGTGTGTGCTTGAGAGAAAAACACACACACACACACTTTTACAAAAGTGAGCTTCACCCCTCCATGGAAGTATGGAGGGGGTATTTATAGTCCTAGTGACACACAACTATCGTAGCTTGTCATTATTAGTCCCTATGTGTCACGCTATAAATAAACTAATGTAATTCCGGATATGTCACCATATTTTAAGGCTAACAGAATCAAATAGAAGAATACGTCCAATACCAAGACGATCTGTGGGACGACCCGTTACCATCCATGAACATTTCTTCATTGCCGGGACGCAATGCTACCGAAAATTTAGGGGACGTCTGAATAAGGGCATGCAACCAATATCTACCTCAAAAACACCTTATCGACGTGGTCGGGTTAAAAAACCCTACCTTATTTATGACTACTGCAGACGACCCCACAAGGCCTAAGAATGCAAACAGAACAACCCAACTGAGCAGGTATGCTTATCCGGGGGAGGTATTTATGACGACCCTTCCCTTATGAGATTTTATCAGAACGAAGATGTCCTGCCATGGGGGAATAGCAAACAAAAAGAAGGAGAGGATGGACCTGAATGGGTTTTTAGAAGCAAGTTTGAAGATGAACTCGCCAACTTCATGCTCGAAAAGAAATTCCACACGAAAGGGACATGAGAAATGCTCGACCAGCACCGTAAGGAGATGCATGAGTAATTCTCCCAAATCTTCTCCATGATCAGGAAATGTGAAACCTATGAACTAGAGGAATCGAATTTTGCTATACCAACTAAACTGAATAGGCTGTTAAGTAAAGAAGCTAAATCATATAAGCACGATTAAGCTAAAATTCGCTTGATTAAGCTTAATAAGCACTCGAAATAAGCCAAAATTAAGCAATAAGCTCTGAATAAGCAATTTTGAGAAAATAATCACTCAAATATCAGAATAAGCACTAGAAATAAGCAAATTTTATCAGAAAAAGCACAAAAATGAATCACCTATTTAAGCAGTATAATCTGATCATTAGACTCAATAAGTACAAAATCTCGACCGAATAAGCTGACAGAATAAGCTTATAAGCATAAATAAGCAGAAATAAGTAAATTCTCAATCTCACAAACACAATCAAACACTAAGAATAAGCACTAATCTGCAATCACTGGCTCTTGATACCAGATATTAAGCATATAAGATCTTGATTGATAGACTAGTGTGTGTAAATCAAGGTGTAATTAGTGTGTGTGTGTGTTTAGAGAGAGAAATTACCTAACTTGCCTTTTAATTAGATGAAACATGGCATAAATACATTCCTTTTTTATAGCCATCTTGGTTACGAAACTTTTCTAACTTAACATAATTAGTCCCTTCACTTTTACAATAGTGCTAAGTAGATTATTTCTTTATTTCTAACAATGTACACATGGTTGGGATGGTCTTGATCTACAAACCCTTTGGGTTAACTAACATAGACCTCTTCTCGTAGCTTGCCGTTCAAATATGCAGTATTGACATCAATTTGGTAGACTGCCATATTCTTATGGGCGGCATTTGCGATGAAGATTCGAATAGCCTCTATGCGTGCAACTGGTGCGAAAGATTCTTCAAAATTAGTTCCGTCTTCCTAACGAAAGCCTTTAGCTACCAACCTTGCCTTGTTTTTCAATACACCCCCAACTTCATCTAGCTTAACCATGAAAATACACTTTAGGTTAATCAGCATGATATAATCTAGTCATGGTACTAGTTCCCAAATTTGCAGATGTTCAAACTCATGAATTTCTTCTTGCAACGCTTCGATCCATGAAGATTCTTTCAAAACTTCTTTATAGTTCTTGGGTTTGACTGAAGTGAGAAAGCATCAAAGTAGCACCACATGACATCGATTTATAGCTGGCGTCTTATGGAGATTGGTCGAGAAGGATTGCCAATTACATTGTTCAAGGGGTGATTCTTTGTCCATTTGCTGAGATGTTCAATTAGTTGGTTGCATGGATGCAAATTTGATAATTATTCTTAAGAGCTCGGTTCTGAAGTGAGAATATCTTGAAATGGATCATTATCAAATTATGCGTTATTAGTTTCTTGTTCTTTAACACCTGGATGTTTGACTATAACTGAATTGGAGGTTCTTGGAAATAAATCTGTTTGATATATCATCAAACATCAATCTGTAAATAATTTTTGAAAAACAAAATACAAAAATATAAAACCTATAAAATAAAATACAAAAATGGAAAATTTTAAAAAGAAAATACAAAATCAAAAAAATTTCAAAATACCAAAAAGAATATTCTCGACATGTCTCTTGGAATCGATAACATTTATGTACCTAAAAATGTTGATTAATATTGACGCGGGTGTGTAAATGAAGTTTGAGCAAGAGTTCTGGTAAGGTGTCATTTTATACACTAGTTTAGGGTCATTTAACCCCTTAAATCATGTAAATATTCCTACATTATGTGCTTAATCATTTATTTTTAGGTTTTTAGCACTTGGATGGCATTTGGAGGAAATACATGTGACTTGGGCTCAGTTGGAGAGGAAATGGACAAGACTACAGACCTACACCAAATCTCTTAAAGAATTGTGCAAACAGTGCGTGGAGACGACGTTGCAGGCATAAAGCGACGTCGTCGTAATCTTTCTAGTGACGACGTCTGAAAATCGACGACAACGTCAGGACATAACCGACTCAAATAAGACCTAGAAGATTCTATCTTGTGATGGCGTCGCGACCATAACTTGACACCGTCATGACGATTTCTCTATATATACAAAACTGAATTTAAGGTTTTAAGTGTGTAACTTTGTATAACTTTTGAGAGCCGAACCCTAAGTACTTTGTCAGCTTTTAGGCCGTCTTTAGGCTTAAAAACCCTATTGTAACTGACCTTAATCCATGTTTTAATCAAGTAAGGTTATTTATCTTTAATCATTTAATATGTCTATGTGTTATTTGATTGATCTATGTTCTTGCTTCCTTGTAACATGTTAGGCTAAACCCTCCTTTGTATTGGCTTATGATTACATGAAAGTTAGATTGTAGATCCTTTTACTGTTGCTTTTTTTGATGAATGTGCGTGTTAGCCTTTAGAAAACTAGCAATAGGATATTAAGTTGGCATATACGTTTAAGGAAACGCGAGTGTGTAGAAAGGATACCATCGGTAACAGTCTTCATACTACCTTACCCCTAATATGATTGATCCCTCTTAAGATATTTCAATTGCATTTAATATACTCTTAGGGGCCTTGTAATAGTCTTCATACTACCTTACTTGTGCGTTGCCTTAACGGAATATTAAATAGACGGCGGGTTCGTGTAATTCATTCATGACTTAGGAAATACTTACACAGATCATCACGAGTGTGACAAGGCAACATGACCAGGAGAAGCGATCTAATGAGTAATGCATGATTAAGGAAATACACTGTCTTATCATAAAGTTATCACCAGTAGTTTAGATTATAATTAGTTTATTAATTAGTTAGACAAACCAACATCTTAAATCATTGATTTACCAGCTTTATATAAAATATAAAAATACAAAAATAATCTCCTTTCAATCTCGTAGATCTTGGCTAAGCCTTGTTTAAGCCTTCCCAACCTATTCCCCTAGAGAACGATAACAACCCCCGAGTTTTGCCTATACTAAACTGCAACGATTAGGTACACTGCCTAGGGAATTGTAAAACTTCGTGTAGAAGTCCTATGACGACCCCACATCAAGTTTTTGGCGCCACTGCCAGGGAATAGTTAGGTTTCGAACTTAGTTTAGCTTAGTTCTACTCGCTTGAATCCTTTCAAGTGAGATTTTATTTTCGTTATATTAGCTTCCTTGTAGTCTATCTTTTCTTTGTGTGTTTGTTCATAATCTTCATTGACCATTTAATTCTTCATTATGAAGAACGCAAATCCACCACCAACCAATAATCATCCTGTCCTACCAGATGCGCTGCGCGCGAGAGCTGTCCAAGAGCTTCATGAGCTACAGGTAATTTCGGCCTTTGTTGACTCTCGCTTAGAGAGTATTGAGCAATTTCTTAACAACTTCGCCAATCAACCTAATGAGACCAATATGAATGACCTTGAATCTGATGATGAATCAGTAGATACTCTCCTTGTTTCTCCCTTTCCTCATTCAGATAATGATTCGAATGACGGTTAAGTCCTTAATGAATTGAGCGAGTACGAGAATGTTGGAGTACTAAGCCGGGAAAGAATAATTAATTGTTTCGACGAGGATGACCTAGCATTCCAATGCATGATTGGCTTTAGGATGTTTACTGCCTATCTCGACCCTTTTCTACCAATGAATATTATCTCGCGTAAGGCTTATAACACAATAATGGTAGAAGGACTAGAGGGCACGTAAAAGAACCTAGTTGCAATCATTAAGGATGTTTACGTGTTTGTCAGAAGTTTTACCTATATCACAGATTTTGTGATATTAGAGGACATAAGAGAATTTATCATGAGCGATATGGCAGAAGTCTTGATGGGAAAACCCTTTAGAAAATCACTAAGCTCAAATATGACGTTGCTAAGAGATTGGTCTCACTCACTAAGATCTTTGACACTTACATATTTAGGATGCCTCGTACAATACCTAGGCTCAGGAACTTTAAATGGAGCAAGATCCCACCACTGTTAGAACTTAGCCAACATGATTTGATAAACGGACTTAGGCATCCCTATGAGAAGAATAAGCTAATGTACAAGAATTGCTTAAACCTAGGTCCCGAATACTAAGTGGATGAAAGTATGAATGAATGGCTCATTTATGGACATGACTTCGAGTCTAGCTACAAGACTCATAAATAAAGAAAAGCGCTTCTTAGGAGGCAACCCAATGTTTATTTTTATCGCATATTAGGAGTGTCTTATGTTTTAATTCTTTTCATTTATTCTTTTATGTTTGTATTCATCATTTTGTAATCATGCTTTGCTTTGTCTTTTACCTCGTCTTACTTGCAATCAAAGGTATTTTGTACAAAATAAGTGTAGGGGAAATATTTGGTTTTTAAGAACCAATTCAAACATATTAAATAAATTGTTTAGATTAATTCGCGTCAGTTTTGAGTCATACGATTGTATTGACTAATCTCAGGTTTCATGCAGTAATTCATACAGGAAATAACTTATATAATCGCGCGCAATAATTTTTTTAAAGAAAATGAAAATAAAAATTCTCTCAGAAGCTGGAGACGGCGTCAGGATTTATCCTGACGGCGTCGTCAACCCAGCTACAGGAAAATTTAAAAATTTTCAAGTATTTTCGAAAAATAATTTGTACAACATTTGAAATCTGTAATTCTTCTATAATCCTGCAGAAACCTATGATTACATCATTACTCTCATCCTATCTTTACTGCTTTCATAGAGTCAAACCCTAAACTCTCGTTGTATATATCTATCTAACCGATTATATGCTTGGTGTAGTTGTATTTGTCTTTGATTACAGGTTATATTTGATGAGAAGAAGCTTGGAAGTTCTTAAGAAGTTTCATTGGATAAATCTTAGAGGACGATTTAACCAGTTATCTTATGTTTCTTCTCCATTATTGAGCAAACTAGGAGAGTACTAGTTTCTTTTACTTGTTTTCTTTTCCCTTTATTCATTTTTACATGTACTTCTAAAGAACATTGGGGACAATGTTCAACTTAAGTGTAGGGGGGAAATAAGCCTTAGAAACTATTCCTTCATTTGCCATTTTCTTATTCCTTAAAATGATGGGTAATATATTATCAAAACATAACGTAAAAGGTAATTTTGACCAAATTAAAATTTTTTTATGACACATACCAACAAAAACCATGTATTAATAGCGTCTCATGGAGAGGAATGTATATGACTAGCATAAAAACCCTCAAAATTCCACCCCAAAAATATGAGGATCACCTTTAGATCTTTAGGAATTCGGGTATCCATTTTTGATACACAAGATAGTTTATACCTTTAGCTTTCTCGAGTTAAGGTTCGAATGCAGTCAGATGTGTATATTCTATCATTACAGATGTGTACGTATGGTCTTTGTCGCCTTTTTTGGAGCATTGGTATCAATATTAAATTATATGAGTGTACCGGTAGTATATTAAATTCTAGAACTTGTTTTTGTGATGCATCCCGAGACCGCATAGTAAGTATTAGGATTTGCTAGAAAAGAGGCACTAGGATTAACCCATGTTATTATGATCACATCGACTATATAACTATCCCACACCCTTGCCATGCACTCATTTTTAGTGCAGGATACCCCTAGTACAACCCTCCAAGCCTATCCTTTTTCATGGTTCTCGTAATTTTCTGGGTAAGCTGGATTATTAATGAAGAGCATTGTCACCCTTAAACCAATTGTTACACCTAAATCACCTTAGCCTACCTTGTATGTACTCGCTTTTAGTATATTATTGTTTTAACCCAAGTTAATTATTGAGTACATGGTTGCTAAGTCTTTATCCTTGTAAATACTGTTTTGGGACGATTAGGATTCATGGTATTATTCATCTTAAGAAGAATTGGGGAAGAAGTAATTTATTACCCCCAATAGAGCTCAATAAGCTCCATGTTATGTTGATCCACCTCAAATTGGGTCATTAGTTAGATTGTAAATATCGAGTATGAAAAAGTTCAAGTGTAGGGGTGTATCTATAAACCCCCATGATGTATTATATGTTTAAGCAATGGCAGGGCAAAAGTGTACCAAAAAATGTATATAAAAAAAGAGTGAAAAAAAATGTACGGGCTGCCATTTGCTTATGTTTATGTTTATCATTGAGTCAAGAAAAGAAAAATAAAGAGACTGATATAGAGTTTTGTAACCCAACCAACGTGTATTCTTATAAATAATTAGCTAATCCTTCCACTCCAAATTCACCCAAAAATCACTCCTCAAACGTATCCCATCCATTTCCTTTTCCGTTAATGTTATCTTACACCTACACCCCACAACCCTTTAAAAGACCTCTTTGATAGTAATGATTAATACTTGTGCCTAGCGGTGGAGGTTTGATCCTTTGCCAAGCCTTTGGTAATTTTATGCTATGACAAGTAATGAGTGTTAATTTTCCGTTTCCTATACTTGTTATAATTTATTATACACCCGAGTGAAAGAGAGAATCCCAAACACTTATGTGAGGTGCTAGTATGTACTTTCTGTGCTTTTATTTATGAGGTCTAGAAGGTTGTGTCATAAAACGCTTTTAGAGAGTAGGTTAAATGACCCAAATATTGCTATTGTCTAGGTAGAAAAGCCCATTTGCTTGAGGACAAGAAAATACCAAGTGTAGGGTTATTTGATAAGGTGTCATTTTATATACTATTTCAGGGTCAATTAACCTCTTAAATCATGCAAATATTCCCATATTATGTGTTTAATCATTTGTTTTCAGGTTTTTAGCACTTGGATGCAATTTGGAGGAAATACACGTGACTTGGACTCATTTGGAGAAGAAACAGGCAAGACTACGGACCTACACCAAATCTCTTGAAGAATTGTGCAAACAGTGCATCGAGGCGGTGTCACAGGCATAAAGAGACGCCGTCGCAATCTTTCTAGTGACGACGTCAGGACGTAACCGACTTAAATGAGACCTAGAAGATTCTATCTTGTGATGGCGTCACGACCATAACTTGACGCTGTCGTGACGATTTCTCTATATATAAAAAACCGAATTTAGGGTTATAAGTGTGTAACTTTGTATAACTTTTAGGAGTCGAACCCTGAGTACTTTGTCAGCTTTTAGGCCGTCTTTAGGGCTTAAAAACCCTATTGTAACTGACCTTAATCCATGTTTTAATCAAGTAAGATTATTTATCTTTAATCATTTAATATATCTATGTGTTGTTTGATTGATCTATGTTCTTGCTTCCTTTATAACATGTTAGGCTAAACCCTCCTTTGTATTTGCTTATGATTGCATGAAAGTTGGATTGTAGATCCTTTTACTGTTTCTTTTTGTGATGAATGTACGCGTTAGGCTTTAGAAAACTAGCCATAAGATATTAAATTGGCATAAACGTCTAGGGAAACGCGAGTGTGTAGAAAGGATACCATAGGTAACAGTCTTCATACTACCTTACCCCTAATATGGTTGATCCCTCTTAAGATATTTCAATTGCATTTAATATACTCTTAGGGGCCTTGTAATAGTCTTCATACTACCTTACTTGTATGTTGCCTTAACAGAATATTAAATAGACAACGGGTTTGTGTAATTCGTTCATGACTTAGGAAATACTTACACAGATCTTCACGAGTGTGACAAGGAAACATGATCAGGAGAAGCAATCTAATGAGTAATGCATGATTAAGTAAATATACTATCTTATGATAAAGTTATCACCAATAGTTTAGATTATAATTAGTTTATCAATTAGTTAAATAAACCAACCTCTCAAACCATTGATTTACCTGCTTTTTATAAAATATAAAATCACAAAAATAATCTCCTTTCAATCCCGTAGATCTCGGCTAAGCTCTGTTCGAGCCTTCCCAACCTATTCCCCGTGAGAATAATAAAAACCCCTGAGTCTTGCCTATACTACACTGCAACGATTATGTACATTGCCTAGGGAGTTAACTTCGTGTAGAAGTCCTACGACGACCCCGCATCAAGTTCAAACGTTTCAAAACATGTCCTTTCCAAATTTTCTTTATGGTTTATAATCAAATGTCAGATTGCAACCTGTGCCTTAAATAAAAGGAAAATGTACGCTTCAGTGTATTTATCTTTAACAACGAAAAGAGAAATCTTTTTGGTCATGAGCTAGTCAATAAAAACATTCAAAATTTTGTAGCTCAAGTTAATGACTTGTAATTGCTCTCAGATTACAAATCGGCCTCCAATGACAAAGGAGAGTCTTCTAACAAGTGATTTTTCAAAAAAAGTTGAACACAATTTTTTCAAGAATTTCCTAGTGACAATTCAAAATCTTTCATAATTGTGTGTTTAACACTCCCATCCTTACGGAAATTTCAAAATACGATCATTTTTATAAGTGGGTCAATTTCTGAGGGGGGGTTTTTCAAAACCAAAGTTTTAATGTTAATGGATACATTATTCCAAAGACAACTTTCATGTATCCAAAACATATAAATGTGATTCTCAAAAGATGTCTGAGCATATTTCAAGAATTTTTCAATGATAATTCAAAATCTTTCAAAATTGTGTGCTCAACACCTAAAATTAGTAAATGTGAGAAACATTTTCAAGAATAATATAATTATAATTCACATGATGCACACTATTCACCGGGTATTCTTGAAATACTCTTGAGTCATTCTTCGGAGTTCGTCCACTAGTGAAAGGCCAGACATACTAGTACTTGTACAAAGTGTGTTATACCTAAGCCATCTTATCTCATCTGAGATACACATCCAAAAGGTTTTGATGTTGTTGAACACATTCTTTCACGACTATCTTTATATGTTCATAAACATATAGTACACGGGTATAATTTTTTCAAGTATTCATTAATGACATTTCATAACCTTTTAAAAATTATGTGCTTGACACTATGTCCATCCCTCAATATTACATTGGTGTTATTTCAACTACAAGAGGTGTCACATGTATTGTTGAGGGGGAGCAAAGAGAAAACTTTTTCTAATAATTCATGCTTCAACATTTTTCTACCTAGGAATTTTTATGACAAATTTTAATTAATTGGTATTTAAAATACTAAGAGATTTACTATTTAAAATAAGGGAAGAAAATGTAAAATAGAAAAAAATAATAAGTGATCTAAAAGACTCAAAGTGCTTTTCACTTCTACCAACATGAGTGAAACACTTTTGAATATCGATGCACGTATGTAGGGCGAGTTTTTCAAAAAGATAAAACTCTCAAAGTATCAAACATTTTTGATATTCTATCAAACCCTTTTATTGATGTTCAAACAAGGTTTTATGGTGATGATCAAATACCCAACAACCTATTAATTTATGATGATTTTGAAGACATAAGGTGGTTAAGGTTAGGTATTTTCTAGAGATCTAACTAGAACTAGAAGGATCTACCCAAGGACACTCCATAGTTAAAAATTAAAATTCTTAGGTATGATTTGGAGAAGAATGAGTAAAGGGATTAATGTTGAATAAGGCATGAGTTATCACCAGAACAATCATAACATGGTGATAGTAATGACGTCTTGGTAAACATTGAAGGGGTTGTAGAATAAAAAAGAAATGTAAGGATAAAGGGTGTAAAGAAAGAAGCCCTTCAGACAACTTAGGCAGAAATTGGGTCAATAGATATGCTATCAGTCTTCACAAAGATAAATTCTGGTATTAAATAAAGACATCATGGGCCCAGTGATGCAATGCATAACCCTTCCTAGCTGTTAGGAATTAAGGGCTTCTACAAGTTTATACTGTTGAAAGGACTTAGTACTGCTATTTAAAAAATTATGCTGATACTGAAGATTGAAGAAAATAAACTAAGTCATTAGTACTGCTAGTTGTAATAGTTAGTACTATTAGTTATAGTTAGTACTGCCAGTATAAAATGTTAGTTTATTAGTACTGTTAGTTAGTTTATTAGTACTGTTAGTATAAGAAGTTAGTACTGCTTATGTGATATGCATGAGATATATTAGGAATAGATATACATGATCACTTAACGCGTTTTGTAAGCCCATTAGGGTTTTCCTTAGTGTATAAAAGGAACCCTACGGCATAGTTAGATATACATTAATCATATAGAAAAGTCATAGCTATTAGGCAAAACATATAGTTGTTTTGTAAATCATTTAATATATTGTGAGTTAAGAGAAAGATCTTGTGTTACTATTACATTGCTTTGTTGTTCTTCTGGTGTATAAAGATTAGATTCCGCATAATCTTTATATATTACTCAAGGTTTCTATCATAGTTGTTTTAGATCTATCTAAGATAACTAAAGCTTTAACAAGCTAATCAAAGATCTATTAAGAATGGATCAACAAGTGATATCAGAGCTTGTGTTCTGAAACCTTGATCAAGAAGAAACAAATTTGAAGAACTCTTTATTCACACAAAGAGATGGATCTAGAAACTGCCTAAAACAATGCTGTTGCAAAGTTGCCCCTTCTAAAACAGGGTGACTATGAGATGTGGAGACTCAGAATAGAGCAGTACTTTCAAATTCAAGACTATGCTCTATACCTTATATAAGAGGTCTAGCTTTCTGTGAAGAACAAAATTGTCTGTCTACAAATCGAATAGGTTATGCTTTGTGACCATATGGCGTTTTTAAAAAGAGTTGCCTCAATTAAAGACTCAGATTCAATATGTTCTTAATTATAAGATTAGAGAAAACTTAAGGAAAGAAAATGAGAGCAATCAGAATTAAAATTGACAATTTTGAAATATGCTCTAAGCTTAAATAAATTTATAGGGAGTCAAATTGCAGATAGAAAAATTAAAAAGAAAAAGAGACGCAATCAGATTAAATTGACCAATTTTGAAAATGCCTCTAAAGAGCCTTAGATAAATTGACAGGGAGGCAAATTTCTATTTAAAATAGTTAAGGGTTGTAGGTATTATGCCCTATTCACCTCCACCTACAGGCTTATTTGCACCCCCAACTATTGATTTGTCCAACTCTGGTCTTAAGGAGTTTCAACAGCCCGAATATGAAGGCTATATATTTAAGGCAAATAAGAGTGTCTGTGAAAATTCCTCAAATAAGATTAAGAAAACTACTGATGCCCCAATAATTGAAGATTAGGTTTCTGATTGTGATGAGGATGATTCTGAAGTAATGGTATTAAAATCTGATAATGTTCAACATAAATCTGAGCAAGCTAATCAACCTAAGAAAGTTAGTCAAAATCTTAGGAAAAACAGAACAAACTAGAATGAAATAAAAACTCATAAATTAGGAGTTGGGTTTCAGTTTACAAAGAAAGCTTGTTTTGTGTGTGGGAGTCTTAACCATCTAATTAAAGATTGTGATTTTCATGATAAAAAGATGGCACAGAAACCTGTGTTGAGCAATGTGAAAAAGGGAATTGGTCAAAGGGAAGTCAGACCAGTTTGGAATAATGCTATGAGGGTTAATCATCAATATTTCTCTAATTCTAGAAGGAATTTTGTTCCAACAGCAGTTTTAACCAAGTCTGGCATAGTATCAGTTAGTGTTGCAAAGCCTATTAATACTGCTGCACCTAAATCCTTTGTGAATGCTGCAAAAACTAGACCAAATGCTTTTCAGAAGTCACATTCACCATATAGGAGACCTTTTTACCAACAAACAACACTTAAAAACAGAAATTTAAACAACAAAGTTAATACTGCTAAGATAAATTCAGTTAATACTGCTAAGAGAAACAGAGTGACAAGTGCTGTTGGGGAACAAGGGATTAATGTTGTTAAGTCCTCAGCATGCTGGGTATGGAGACCTAAAATTAATGTTCTAGATCATGTCTCTAAAAACAATGGATCATACATTAGTAAGCAATTTGACTATGTTTATCCAACAGGCAGACTCAAGTCAGTAATGACTTGGATCCCCAAGAGAAACTAATTCTCTTGTGAGCAGTATGCAAAATGTTTTGGATTATGTTTCTTTGTCCTTAACATTTTGTAGGTTTAGAGCTTAAAGGGTATTTGATATGCTAATTTGGTGAAAATTATGTATGGTTGGAATTGAGGGGAGGATATTGATGATAGCATGAATGTCCTTTCAGTGTTGGTTATACACCATACAACAAATGGTCATCAATTCACCATGTCTAATAGAAAAGAAAGAATTGGCTATTCCAAGGCAAACGACAACTGGTAAAGAATAATCAAATCCGTTAATGGCTGATAGTTTGCCAAAAACTATTCTTTTAACTAAGATGGTGGGATGACTTGAGGTTAAATTTGGGAAGAAATGGGTCAAATGTAGTATTTTGATTTGGTTAACAGTTTTTGACTTCTATTCATGGGTTATGCATAAATATGGATCCTCATGAATTCTCACATGTCTATCTAGTTGTTTCTAGTGTGTTTGTGATGAATAGAGGCATGTTGTTGCATGATTATTGGAGAAAAAGTTAATACTGCTAGGCAAATCCTTAATACTGATGGGCAAAAATATTAGTACTGCTAGACAAAAGTTAATACTGCTAGGCTAGTATTAGTACTGTTGGGTTACCATTTACGCTGTTTGGTCAATAACAGATTTTCAACTCTTTGATATTACCGTTGAGGTTTTTACGCAACTGACTGAGTATATAAGGTTCTTAATTTTGATAATTGTGATCTTTACCTTATTTTCACGATTTCCTTCAAAGCTAAATATATAATTTATTCGCTTATCTGCTATCAAAACCTTATATACTCTCTATAAAATCTCAATTGCTTTTACCAAACACTAATTCTTTCTAAATCGATCTTAAACCAACACTCACATCAGTATTTTGCTCATAACTTATATACATGGCTAATATGGACTTCTGCGACAAGCATAACATGGTGGATTTTCTTCAAAAGCCAACTGGAAGTGAGGAATTCCATCAGAGAGTAGACTTTCTTGCTAGTAGCCATATCAGGTATGCTTTAACTGAAAACCCTACTATTTATGTTTCTCTTATTGAACAGTTTTGGCAAACTGTTACTGTCGATATAGTCAATGATGGAGAACAACAGCTAACTGTTACAGTTGATGGGCAAACAATTGCTATTACTAAAGCATCTGTTAGGAGACATCTCCAGTTAGCAGATGCAGATGGTATTAGTTCTTTGCCTAATACTGAAATCTTTGATCAGCTCACTCTAAAGGGTATGTTTCAAATGATGACAAACTTACTTTTCAAAAAGGTAAATTTTCACCATAATGGAGATTTTTGATCCATACCATACTATATTGTTAAAGTCATAAGAAAACTTCATGGGAACAATTTTCTAGTAATATTGTAATTGCAATCATTTGTTTAGCTACAAACATGACTTTTAAGTTTTCAAAACTAATTTTTGATGGTATGGTGAAAAATGTGGATAGTAAAACAAAATTTTTGATGTATCCACGATTTATACAAATCATTTTGAATAAAAAGAAAAGGCTTCTTAATCAACATAACAGAACATATGTTGCTCCTTCTTTAACACAAAAACTTTTTAGCAACATGAAAAGAGGTTTTTCAGGGGTACATTACTCTATTTGATACTATTCTGATTCATGACCAACCTGGTCAGGGTGAAGGACCAACACTCACTGTTGAGTCCCAACACACACCCATTGCTTCTCCACCTACCTCACAACCCACAACATCTCAACCAATGTCATCACAAGAACAACCTTCTCAAGTACCTATAACTAAACCTATCACTGATTCCTTCACCACATCACATCCAACTCAGACACCATCTCCCATGCCCAATGAACCACCACTCGGAGAAGGTAACATATCTCGAAGTGGGGAGGGTAGTATGTAACTTTTGGAATTAACGGAATTATGTACCAAATTACCTGACAAAGTCACCAGCTTAGAGGATGATCTCAAACAGACTATGAAAATTTATGGTAAGGCTCTTACAAATTTGGTGAAGCATGTCAAACATTTAGAAGCCAAGCTAAAATCTACTACAGAAGGAGAAAGGCAAGGATGGTAATTTATGATAATGAGGAGGATCTAGTTTCAGAGGATACTTCCAAACAGGGGAGGATGACAAAGACAGAATATGAAGGATTCACATTGCAGCAGTTTACTCCTACAAAAGTCACACAAGGTGAAGAACAATGCCAAGAGAGTTCTAAAGCTCAGTTAAGTGTTCTTAGTGCAGCTAAGATCCTTGCAGATGCATCTAGAGAAAAAGTAAAGACCTACACTAGAAGAAGAAGTACTGTCAGTTTAAGAGATAGTACTGCTGGAGGTCTTTTTAGTACTGCTAAGGAAGTTCAAGGTAAAGAACATATTAGTACTGATAAAAAGGAAATGGCAAGAGTTGCAGCAAGAGAAGAATATGAAAGGATTGATTTTGAAAAAGCCCTAGAGTTACAAAAACAGTTGGATGAAAGGGAAGAAACTGATAATATTGACTGGAATACTGTTGGTAAACAAGTTCAAGAAAGACAGTCAGATACTATAAAAATATATCAAACTCTCAAGAAGAAACTAGTATCAGTAGCTCAAGGAAGAAAGAATATGATGATTTATTTGAAGAATATGGCTGGATACATGATGGGTTACTTCAAAGGAATGAGCTATGATGAGATCAGTCCCATATTTGAAAAAGAGTATAATAAGATACAAACTTTGTTTAAGAAAGATACAGAAGTTGAAAAGACAAAGACAAAGAGAATTGCAGAGGAGACACTACTTCAAGAAAGTTTCAAGAAGTTAAGGACAACTGAAGCTTCAAGGTCAGAACCTATTCAAGAACAACCTACTGAAGAACCAAAAGAATTATCTAAAGAAGAACTTAAGAAGATGATGGAGATAGTTCCAGTAGAAGAAATTAAGGCAGAAGCTTTACAAGTAAAATATCCTATCATATACTGGGAAATTCATATTGATGGATCAAGAAAATATTAGAAGATTATCAGGGTCAGAAACATCACAGAGGCATATCAAGTCTTTGATGATATGCTCAAAGGATTTGATAGAGAAGACCTTATTACATAATGGAGTTTAGTTAAAGAAAGATTTAGATTAGCAGAACCCACTGAAGATAAGGAAAGAGCTTTATGGGTTGAACTGAAGAGGTTGTTTGAACCAGATAAAGATGATGTGCTATGGAAGCTACAAAGATATATGTATGATCCTTTGACATGAAGACTGTATGGTACATGTGGAGTACATCATGTATCTTCAACAAGAGGACATGATATTTATATGTTAATAGAAAAGGATTATCCAATGTCAACTGCAGTTATGAATTTGATGCTAAGTAGAAGGCTGCAAGTAGAAGAAGATAGTGAGATGGCAAAAGATCTAATTATGAAGATTTTCATAGAAGCCAACAAACCAAGAAGATGAAGTGGTTTGGAAGAATCCTCTCAGAGCCAAAAAGGTTTTAATTCAAGAAACTTGATGATTTGGAGATAAATCATAAGTTTAGGGGAGGATTGTTGAGAATTAAGGGCTTCTACAAGTTTATACCGTTGAAAGGACTTAGTACTGCTATTTGAAGATTTGTGCTGATACCGAAGATTAAAGAAAATAAACTAAGTCATTAGTACTGCTAGTTGTAATAGTTAGTACTGTTAGTTATAGTTAGTACTGCCAGTATAAAATGTTAGTTTATTAGTACTGTTAGTTAGTTTATTAGTACTGTTAGTATAAGAAGTTAGTACTGCTTATGTGATATGTATGAGATATATTAGGAATAGATATGCATGATCATTTAACGCATTTTGTAAGCCGATTAGGGTTTTCCTTAGTGTATAAAAGGAACCCTACGGCATAGTGAGACATATATCAACCAATATAGAAAAGTCATAGCTATTAGGCAAAACATATAGTTATTTTGTGAATCATTCAATATATTGTGAGTTAAGAGAAAGATCCTGTGTTACTATTACATTGCTTTATTGTTCTTCTGGTGTATAAAGATTAGATTCCACATAATCTTTATATACACTCTCTCTGTCCCATATTAAGTGTCTAGTTTGACTTTTTGAGGTCTTTTTTCATCAACTTTAACCGTAAATATTTGTGTTTGTGTTATATAATACTTAATGAAAATTATACCAATGAAAAATACATTCAAAATTCTATTAACTAATATATTTTGCATCAAGTATCATATAACATAAAAAGAAATAATTAAGGTCAAAGATGAAAAAAAAGACTTGAAAAAGTCAAACTGGACACTTAATGTAGGATGGAGGTAGTATTACTCAAGGTTTCTATCATAGTTGTTTTAGATCTATCTAAGATAACTAAAGCTTCAACAAGCTAATCAAAGATATGTTAAAAAGGGATCAACATTAAGTGTTAAGGTAAAAGCTTTTGGACATATTAAATGACAAGATATTGTAACTACCCCGTTAGCCTGATAATAAGACAAAAATGATAATAAAATATTATTATTTTTAATTAAATTATTAAATACGTATATATATATATATATATAT
>BQNB010000591.1:0-159759 GCA_026074375.1 Tanacetum coccineum | reverse complement strand
TACCTTGCACCTTCTGAGAAAACAACACCACCATGTAAAAGGGCAAACAAAATTAGTAAAACCAAATAAAAATCAAAAAACAACAAGGAAGGCACAAATTCTGGCACATTTGGTGCTACAACTTACAAAGAAAGAACATATTGCAGAGAAGCAAATAGATCCAAGTAGGGGTGAGCATCGGGTCGGAACCGACCCGAACCGACAAAAACTGACCCGAAACCGAAACCGAGTTAAGGAATTTTGCAAACCGAGAACCGAACCGACAAAACCGTATATAAACCGAAACCGAACCGAATACGCTCGGTTCGGCTCGGTTTGTCGGGTCGGGTCAGTTTTCGGTTCACTTTGCTCAGCCTTAGATCCAAGAGCAGGTAATGTGTAAGCCCCGACCAAACAAAGAGACGTCAAATGTGACACCATAAAACTTTACACATTAATGTAGTCAACTTTATGAAGACTCATATTCTTATACAAAATCAAAGCAAACAAGTTTACCACCGTATCAGAAGAGAAAATATGCATAACTCTAGATGGTATGATGCACACATGAATATATAGATGCAGTCAGAAACAAAATTAAACAATCAAAAGAGAAAACGCGTAATACCTCAATAATATGGACGCCCACCCTCAGTGACGGAACCAGAAAAATGGCATGTGGGGGGCAAAAAAATTTTTTTTTGACAATAACAACAAAATGTTGAAGAAAAACTGTGATCGAAATGATAAATCGAGTATTATTACTTAGAGATAAAGGATTTATAAGGTTTTAAAGTGTTAAATGTTATGTTTTAGTATGTGAGTGGGGGGCAATTTGAGATTTGAGCGGGGGGCACTGTCGAAAAAAGGTCAAAATTTAAAAAAAATTACACTAAATTCTCAAAATTTTCGACGAGCATGGGGGGCACTTGCCCCCCATATTCTTGCTATACATCCGTCCCTGCCCACCCTGATACATCCCACCATGAGGACCTCTTGGACCAGCCGGTGGCATGTTAGGTTGTGTTGGGTAGCCTGAAGATGGACCATAGTTTCCACTGTCAGCAAATCCCCCCTGAATTGGCGGCAATCTGTTCATAAGAGGCCTATAACTATTCTGCCCAGGATACTCCGGCGCAGCAGCAGCCACCGCACTAGCATATCCACCATTGTTGTATCCAGTACCAGCAGGATACCCATTACTACTGTGTGAAGGTGGCCCCTGGTTTACATAGCCTGGACCACTACCAGTTCCTGAAGGTGGCACCTGGTTTACATAGCCTGGACCACTACCAGTTCCTGAAGGTGGCGGATTTTGATGAGGTAGCAAAGAAGGCCCACCTGGATAACCACTATATGATGTTCTCCCACCTGTAATCCATCATAACATTATATAATACAGTCAGATCTGATAAGTAAATTCAATTAGCAGTAAACAAATATACACTGGTTGTGTTTGGCCACGAGCTTTTTGGAGCATTTATCATTTAGAATATAATGCTTTGTTTAACTTTTGGTTACCGACCTTTAGGCCACTAACCCACGGGGTTTAACCCGCCAAATGGATTCATATCACATGGAATCAAACTGGGTAAAGACATCACTTTTAGAATTCTAACCCCTCTACCAACTCGGCAATATGAAACGCTAATAAAAGAAGCGTTTAGCTTAACTATCAATTTACACTTTATAATTACAGCTACAACTATGCTATCAAACGCTATTATAAAATAAACATCAAACATAGCCACTATTGAATAAACATAGAGTCAAGAATCTACCTGTATTCACAATCCCTGGCACTGGACCACGTGACGACATCACCCCACCACCCGCTCTCCCCTTCTTCCCATCCACCGCCATCTTACACATAACCTGATGCCCATCAATACTCTTAACCGAATCAACCACCGCCCTCCTGGCCCCCTCCTCACTCTTATAAACAAAAAACGCAAACCCTTTAGCCCTCCCAGACTGCTTATCAAACCCCAACGGCCCCTCCTCAATCTCCCCAAACGCGGCAAAACACTCCAACAACCTCTCACTCCCAACTTCCCAAGGCACATTCCCTACATAAACCTTCCTACCATCCACATTACTCGCCGTACTATCCTTAGCAGACGCCAACTGGGCGACAGTGATCCTACCATCAATTTTCTTACTAGGTTCAACCAAAGCCTTAACAGCACCATCTTTATGTTTAAAAGTAACGAAACCGTACCCTTTCGACTTATTCGTAGCCTTATCGACAATGACAAGGCCTTCTTCCACCTCACCGTATTGTTCGAAAACAGATTTTAAGGTGGCTGTAGTGGTGTCCCAACCAATGCCACGTATGAAAAGCTTGCGGTGAGATGGGTCGGTGTCTGCGATTGATCTAACGGCTGATAAAGCTGCCACGTCATGGGTGATGAGGGTTTGTAAGATGGATATGAGTTGGTCTTTTGTGAGTGGTTGGAGGATTTTGAGTGCGTCTTGTTGGGTGAGTGAAACGGTGTCGTTTAAGGTTTCGGTTTTGCGTTTTTTGGATTGGTTAATCATGTCCTCCATTGTTGTTTGTTTGTTGAAACCCTAGGAGATAGATGTTGTCTGTCGTCAAACGTTTTTCGACTGGATGTTTTTTTTTGTTGAATGAATGATTTAAGATTTGGGGTGGGTTGTGTTTATATAGGTTTTTGTATGTGGTTGGGCTTTTTGTTAGATTTTGTTTGGGCCAATATTTATGGAAGTAGGTTTGGATTAAGATATATTAATGGTTTACAAAAGCACATCTATAATCAATAATACGTATAAAAGAGATTAATATCTCTTTCTTCATTAATTATAAAAAATTAAGTAATACAATTTTTTTAGCACACTTTACAACCTTTAATGCAAACAATTAAAGATATAGATTAGAATCTCTTTCGTCATTAATGCAAAAAAATTAAATAATACAACAATTAAAACATATTGAATCTTTTATATAATAAAAGAATTACATCATTTCGGAGTTTTCTATCAAATTGAATCTTATGAATTAAAAAATTGGACCAATCAGAACGCTTGATTTTGCCACGTGGGCAAAATCGTGCGATCTGATTGGTCAATAAAAAGTCAAAATTGAATCAATTTGGTCAAAATTAAAAAATGTTGGTGGAGAATTCTGATGAAGAAAAAAAACACATAAAAATATATGTGTCAAATTTGTGAAAACGAAAACTTAAAAAAAAGGAGTTAATTAATAAAACTTTGGTAGTTTAATTTTAAATAAATTATTGAAGTTAAGTGTAAATTTATAAATTTACAAATTTTAATTATAACTTAAAAAAAATAAACAAATAACCCCTTATACTTTATACCCATAGACTTTATATTTTAAAATACAATAAACGCAAACAATTCTTACTTCCAACAAAGATTTAACGTTATTTAATCACATCCCAAATCTACCCGAAGACTTAATAGTGAATTTTTCATTGTCGGCATAAAATCATGTTGTACAACCAAATAGAAAAACACCGAAGCACATAAATTAGCGTAAAATTAATCCCCTTGTGGCCTCGGAGGTTCATTTGAGCCGACTTCGGGCTATCTAAAAGAGTAGTTTCGCTGGGATTAGTTGGCTCATAATATCGAGTTTGAAAACACGTAAATAAAAAGAAAAAAGTTACTAATTATCCTACTACGTAAAATATAAAAGATTTAATAAATATATTCACTACATATGATTTTGATAATACTCTATATATAACTTATAAAATAGAAAAAATAAAAATTATATGTATTTAAAAAAAACATAATGTCTAAACCCCGTGCGTGCACCGACATTAAAACTAGTACATTTTAGATGTGATTACAAAATATGGCATGCTAACAGTAATCCGATTGTTAAAATAAAATACTTTTGTAGGCTTTATGCAATATAGATACACTTTGTGAGACTTTCTACTACTTCGAACCATTTCACTGTAAGCAATTTAGCTTCCCTTTTATTTTCTTTCTTATTTCACTTGTTTGACGCCTTGTAGATAAAACATAGCCCGACGCAGCACATTTGATTAACAAGTCACCACACATAAAAAATATCAACACACAACAAATCAGTCAACAAACACCGTAAACATCTTACAACCACCACCACTTGTCAGGATCTTGTGTGTAGGAACAAATCACACAAAAAATATCAACGACGCAGCACATTTGATTGCTAAAACCTCCTACAAAATCATCCTACTTATCCTCCTACACACACAATCATAAAATATATATTTTTTTCACTTATTATCTCTCCAAATCTAAATCGTCAGATCCGCCACTTGTCAGGATCTTGTGTGTAGGAAGATTAGTAGGAATGTTTTGTAGGAGGAATTAGCATTTTTGAAAAAAAAACAAATCTAGATTGAAACATCCAACCACCATGGGGCAACAACCGCGGCTTTGGTGGAAAGTCTCTGAACACACGCGCTGGTGTAGCGTCGTCGGTGGAGTGACACGTGGCATGATGAAATGGAATGTGTTCAAACTTGTTTGTTGGTTTTTTTTTGATATATCGTTTCTCGGAAATGTGTTCAAACTTGTTTCGTGTATGTATCTTTATATATTTTTTAAGGTGTTTGTGTGTGTTTTTTTGCAACTTCTATCTATGTTTTTGGACCTACGTTGCGCGACTAAATGAAATGGAATAGATGATGGCGAGCTCTAATTTGCACCAAATTTAGTATGATGAGCTCGTTTTTGTTTGTTTCTTTTTTTAGTTGTATACGTTGTATGAGAGTAATGTCATTCTTGCGCGTGTGTTTTTTAGTAATGTCGAGTAAACATTTTGACGTGGCAATGGTGGTAACAGTGATAAACATATTTCTGTTTGATACACGTAACTGGTATGGTTATTTTCAATTATGTAACACACTTACTTGAAATAGGACGGGAAATGGAAGAAGAGATGACGAGACTGTTTAGTGTCACGACCTCCTCTTTTCCTGTACATGTTTAATTAGGTGCATATGATTAAAACGAAAGTTGAATACCAACACGAAGACAACATATCAAGACAGAAACCCATTTATAGCTATTACCGTCACTGTCGCGTTGATAACATCAAATATTCTGTACTTTTTGGTGTTAATTTCTATTATAAAATGCTCATATTTGTTTAATGGGTAAATTACTAGTTGTAAATTACTAGTGAAAAGCTTGAGTCGTATCGGTAAAAACTCAAAAGAGTCGAGTGTAAACGACTTCGATCTCGAGCTCGAGCTTAAATTGGAGCTCATTTAATAAGCGAGCTTGAGCCCGAGCTTTGTATACAAAGCTTGACTAGGCTCGCGAGCCTAAACGAGCTCTAACAAGTAAGCTTAAGAAGCCAAGCTTTATTTTATATAAGCTTATCACAAACGAGCCGAGTTCGAGCTCTGGCAGGCTCGGCTTGTTTCCACCCGTAGCCGATAGTTTCCAACGTTTTGGATGTTGCACATGACCCGTCCAATCGCCTAAAGGTGTTACTTTTTCCATGTTATCTCCTGTCATGTGAGTATGGCATGAGAGTGGGTTGGTCTTTTGACATTTTTGTTCTTTCATTCAATTTTTTATTCATTTTACAATATTGTATTTTGATTGCATTTTATATTGTAAATTATTTTGTTATTTATTAATTTCCTTTCTAGTTTTTATGGTATATAGGTTACATGCATCGGTTCGGTGAGGAGCATCCGTGAGCCAACCGTGAGCAACAAAAAGATGTAGTGGGCCACTAAATGTATACTTCCTCACACGTCGTGGCTCACCACGTTAACGCCCTCACTAAGGTGAGCCTTACACTATTGGGGCATTTTGTAACTTTATAATATTTAATTAGTTTGTGAGTTTGGATGGAGTATTTTGTGGGGTATATTTGTATAAAGTGAGTATTTAATTAAATGGTTTATCTGGTGAGGGTTTCGATGACCGATAAGGGTAAATTATGAGAGTGAGTGAGGGTAAAAAGATGGAGAGATAAAGCTGATGTGTCTAATAAGAGGTGTTTTTTTCCGTGACTAAGAGCTCTCGGTATCATCACGGCGTTGGGTGCCAAACCAACGTCGTGCCCTGCTTTATCATACTGGCTGTTCGCCGTTGCGAACGTCGTGGCTCACCACGTTAACGCCCCAACGCAGCAACACTGCATATTTTACACTAGCAACGGCTAGTTTTTTGGTTTTGAAATTTGTTTTTTTTTTTTGAAAATACACTAGCAACGGCTAGTTTTTGGTGTAAAATTTTTTTTTTAAAAAAAACACTAGCCAACGGCTAGTTTTATTTAAAAATAATAATTCAATTTTTTTTACCCACTATATATATCCTGCTTTTGTGGCATTTCAACAAGATTTCTAAAACCGACAACAAAACCCATCACAATTTGAAATGCCACAACAACAAAGCCAATCTTCAAACTCACTTTCACAAACCGAATCACAACCAAAAAAAGGTCGAAGGAAAAGCACGGCTAAAAAAGGAAAATCGATTGGCTACGTTACTTTACGTTGGACATCGGACGAGGAAACGTTACTTGCCGAATGTTTCATTGCGGTTTATGAGGATCCGAACGTCGGACGGTCTCACGAACTTCGTCTCAAACGGGAAGCCTCCAAAAAGGCTTTTGAGGTGTCGAAAGAAAAAGACCGAACGATTACGCGTTTGGAAGAGTTGCGATTTCTCGCCCTTAGCACGAAGGATTTGTCTACGGAAGACGCGTATTGGATCGAGTTGCAAAAAAAAAATATCAAAAACAAATTACGTGCGCAAATGCCGAGGGATTCGAACCAAACCGACGACTCCGACGAGTAGTTTTTTTTAATTTCGAATGTTATTTTTTTTATTTCCGTGATGTTTTTTTTAATTACGAATGCATTTTTGTTTTATTAAATATTGTAATTTTTATTTTTAATGAATGAAATGAATTTAGTTAATTTTAAAAACTCTATATTTCAACTTATTTATCTGCAATCAATGGAATCGAAACAAAATTAAATTTATTATTAAAAAACATCAAAATACCTCTAGTATCTTATTTAAATCGAAGCCCTATTTGAGTATATGTGATAATTACCTATTTTAGGGCCCGAACATCATAGAATCACTCACATATTCATAACTAGTTTATTGACCTGTGAAATTTACGGGGCCTTAAGAAACCGTTGAAAGTGTTTTTATAAGGGATTAATTTGTGGTATTACATAAATAAATTACAAGTTAGCCCCGTAAATAGAAAATATTAATGCTAAATTACGATACAAATAAATATTGAAACACAATAAAAGATATATAATTGCCGATGGATTAGAACAAACCGACGACTCCGACGAGTAGTTTTTTTTATTTTCAAATGTTTTTTTATTTGTAATTGTTTTTTTTAATTTCGAATGTATTTTTATTGTATATAGTATTGTAATTTTTATTTTTAATGAATGAAATGAATTTATTTAATTTTAAAATTGAGGGGAAAAAATAAATAAGTGGGTCTCAAAAAGTGGTGTTATGGTTATCTGGTTTTTTTTTGTTGTTGATGTTATGATGTTAAAGCTGACGTGACACCAAAAAAATGGTGTTATGATGTTATGACACCTAGCCCATTTAGCCGTCAAACAATCATAAGTGTATAATTTTGACGATTCAAGTTTGTATCGATTTGAATTACGAATAAGGTTGTAAAATAAGTTGAATTAAAATAAAATAAACCCACTAAAAATAAAAAAATTAATGTGATAAAATATTGTGAAGATAATAATCAAAAATAATTTAGTTAAAAAGAAGATATTTAGTAATTTTTCAAATAAATAAATATATATGGGTGGCTGAAGAAACTCTAAAAACATCAAGACAAAAGAAAATATGACAGAGTCAACGGCGAAGGCTGTCTGCGTAACCTGTTGGTGATTTTAGTGTCATCAGTATATTTTATGTAATTGTGATTTACTTGAGATCAATGGCTTAGTCAAGTTAAGTTATAGTCAAGTTAGGAGGTGCGGAGTGCACGCTTGTACGAGCTAGATCGATATCGCCAAAATAGGCAGGGGTCATGGGGTACGCCCTCTTGCGGGGGTCAAGGGGCAGCGCCCCTTGCTGGGGTACAAGGGCAGAGGGCCACTTTGCGGGGCCCCGCCTGCAAGTCAGCGGGCTGAGGGTCGAGGGGGAGCCGCCTTCGTTGGGGTCTGGGGGCCAACGACCCCAGCGGGGTTCGGGGCAGCGCCCTGACCCAAACGGTATATTCTAGTGCTCCAAATGCATTATTCGTTTTCTTCCAACCAGTTTTCCCCCCAACGACAACATCTTTTCCCAACTGGTGTTGACCTTTCATGCCATCTGTCATATAAACGAAATTAAACCTGATTTTCGGTTATGTTCTATTATACAGTTTGATCTCTTGAAGACAGAACACACATAACAACTTTCTGTGTATTGCTTTGATCTCTCGTGCCTTAGAGACAAAGTGTTTTTTCTCTGAATTATCCAATTGAGGATTTCGTGTAACTCGAGACATATAGGGTAGAAATACTTCAATCTGAAAGTGATCTTAACACGATTCAGAGAATATATCAGGATAGTTTGATTATTACCCACTCATAAACACACCGAAATTCTAACATCACCGGTGGAAGTGGCTATATTGGCTCATGGCTCGTTAGCCCGCCTCTTGCTCGAGGTCAAAGATCTCAGTTACGTTGCTCTATGCTGTTCAAATAATGTCTCATTTTTTGTTCTGATGTATAATACAATGTTTACTTATATATAATGTGTGTGTTCGCACGCGTAATTGTAGAGGAAGAGAAGGAAACGAAGCATCTAGAAGCTTTAGAAGGTGCAGAAACACGCCTGCGTCTGTTTCAAATGGATTTACTCGATTACGACTCCATTGTGGCTGCAGTTAGTGTTGGGATTTAACAATCTAGGTAACCATTAGCTTACGAGTACGCAGCGGATTGGATCTAGTAATAGCATATAGGTTAACACATAATAAGAAGTAAATAGAAAACGCGTACCTCTTAGCCAATTGATCAAGAAACAAGTAAGTGACTAAAACAATCACCTCTACGGTTGCTCACACAACACGTCAAACAAGTACGCTACCATGCTAGTCGTTACTTCACGAATAAACAACAGAACACCGGGTTCTTGCTTTTGGGTACTGTCGATCAAACAAACAACCTTAAAAGGGATGTTTGTATTCGGTTGTGAGATAGAACAAGAAGGAAACAGCCAACAATCTTTGACTTAGTCTTGCATGCAAATAAGATCATGCATGCATTATAATATAGATATCCACGTAAAGATTGTTTTTATTTAATTCTTGTTTCGTGGGATTTTAAGATAGCACTGAAAGTTGTATGTCTTTGTGTGAATGGGACGAACCACTCATTATGAGGAGAGGAATGAGGTATTTATATATGCACCTCAACCATAGTTGTAGATAAACTAGGACTCCTCATAATTCTTATCACAATACAACTTTTATCCCTTATCTCTAAAATTGATTCCAAAACCCCCTTCAAGAAACTGTATGGGTTGGCCAACAGGTGACACCCATAAGGTTCGGTTTTTATCAATTTTAGTCCCTTCGGTTTTTATTTAACGAATATATTAATTAGTTTATAACGTCTAACGGTTAAACCAATAATCATTAAATAATTATCGTGAAGTATATTAAATCCTTAATAATAAATAAATAAATATTAAGTATTTAATAAACGTACTCTTCGTGTCTTAACGTGTGTGCCCCCAATAGGCTCACATATTCGTAACGTATACGTGCTAGCCAACTACCATAACCCAACAGCTCCCACTTGGGAGTTGGAGTAGCAAATTATCACTTATGCGATAATTGGCAAGTCTGAGCAACCACACAATTATTTTACAATTATGTATATTATGAGATAGAGTTTCAAATCATCTCAGCTTTTTTTGGTTATAAGTTTCTTGCTTTATATCATCCTTGTTACAGATACCTTTAAACCATGGATATGGATCCTAACTCATTCCATATAGTTTAACATTATGTTTTCGTTATAGAATATTCAGAATATACCGATAGGTATAGCCAAGAATCATCTTGCAATTAACCTTTGGGTGCAGCCCACAATTTTCTGATTAAATTGGAGAGGGCCCAATGGTATCTTTCTTGCAACATATCAAGTGGAGATATAACAAAATCCTTTTATTGACTACAGTGTTGGGATGATGCTTCAACATACTCTTTCGAAAAATAGCTTTAATAACTACCATGTTTCAGGACAGCGTTGGCTATAATCACAAAGTGATATCCCAAATTACTGGAACTTGCTTGTATCTCAAGTCTAGGACGGATTTTAGACATTTCGACATTTTACTCATGTCATGGAATCCTAAAAGTAAATGCTCGTAGGTTGGGTATCCATATATGCATCCCTTGTGAATACATAATGAGTTTGGTGGGAACACATCCATATATTCACAGAATATAACCAACACTCATATTTGCCTTACATAAACAATAAATTTAAATATTGTTAACAGACTACATGAACTTATTTAGATGATAAGAAATCATTAATGAGATTAAACATGCAAATTCATAGATACAATTTTTATATGAATGAAGAACAAATACCAAGTATCTTTATTCATCAGAAAGTAAATATTGTCTTACAATCCCAAATTATCCAAATACTAATAAAACAGATATGCATGAGACTAGTTTAGTAAGTTGAAGTCTAATGTTTCCAACATTCTCAACTTTTCTTTTGCAAGAAAACTAAATAGTCATCTGAGTAAACTTTCCGAATACTTGTTTCAAATTCACATGATTATGAAAGATTTGAATAATAAGATGAGTGTCGTATTGTTCACGTGCATACAATTGCTAAGAGTCATAGTAAGGACAAAGGGTTAATATATACCTTTTATAGGGTATTTGAATTCAACAACATACCTATCTCAGACCATCATCTTTACAGTTTCTTAAAATGTAAAGTATTCTCATTCTTTAATGTGTTGTGCAACAATGCTGAGCACATCTAGTTAGCAGATTTATCATAAACGATGAAATCCTACTTCATCTAGGGTTGATTATTCTCTAGCATCAGTGTACACAAACAACACTATGCATGCCTTATATAATTCATAAACATTAGTTTTAACAGTCATCTTAATCACTCTCAATTAGATACTGTTGTTATCAGTCATCTAAACACTCTTAATTAGATACTGTCGTTGTTAGCTCATCTTGCTCTTGTGCAAAAGTAACAACCAGTCTCATACACAATATAAGATATACATGATGAATCCTTAGTTAAAACACAAGGTTTCCATCCATGTAATAAATTATCTCAAGTGAAATATATCATTTAAGACTTGCTTCAATGATATATTGCATTGTGTGGACTTAATCACCACATACTATTTTTTCATTAAACATTTATTCCAAGGTCGTTTGTTTTATTTCCTAAATTCCCAAGTGAAGTTTCATTCCAATTTCAAGGATTAATATCTAGCT
This sequence comes from Tanacetum coccineum, assembly GCA_026074375.1. Lineage (NCBI taxonomy): Eukaryota > Viridiplantae > Streptophyta > Magnoliopsida > Asterales > Asteraceae > Tanacetum > Tanacetum coccineum. The sequence goes on along the minus strand of BQNB010000591.1, from coordinate 148,295 downwards.
TTGATGGACAGATGCTTTCAATACGTTACACAACATATGAATTTTAAGGAAAAACATAGTGCTCTCACTTGATGTCAGGTGTACTCAGGAGTTATCTTAATTTAATCAAAATTCATATTGTAATTAAACTTAAGATTTCAGCTCCTAGATGCATGATCTAATCCACACTTGGATTCTTTTATCTTGTATGCGTTATAAAGATTATTTTAAACTCATAACCCTTTTCGATTACACACCGTCCTCGCAAAAGTAATCATAAAGGAAAGAGTTATAAAACTTAATTGCCATATTCCAAATATAGACTCATAACCCTTTTGATTACGCACCGTCCTCGCAAAGGTAATCATTAAGGAAAGAGTTATGAACCTTAATTTGCCATATTTCATATTCAAGAAAACATGTATGACAATTAGTTATCTTTATATAATTAATGCGTGTAGAAAAGAAAGATTTAATCATAGTCAATTGCTTGAGTAAGATTAAAAACTCTTATCATCAGTCAGGCATTAATATGTATACAATTTTGCCCTTATGAGCCTTTCTTCAAAAGAAACTCATTCTAACCTCACAGTTTAACTGTTTGGTGAAAGATCAATCAAGCTCAAAACATTGATTGTCTTTTAAGGACTGCATCTTTTCATTCATAGTTCTAAGACATTTATCAGATTCAAGATGTGATAATTCATCTTATTAGTTAGCAGGTTTACTATGACCCTTTAACTTATATTCCTCAGCATTGATATTAAAATATCACTCCATTGATGAGGCATCCTTGCGAATTTATGAATGAGAGTTAGATTATACTTTTATTCGACATTTTCATGTTTAACCTTAGTATGACACCAGCAAGTGAATTTAGAAGGTTATGTATTTTGTTCTTGAATATTTTCAAGATCTATAGATGCTCCCACTTACTTTTGTAAGTAGAGATAATTCTCTAAATACTAAGTATTTAAGCAACAATAAATTGTTCTTAAATGGGACAACAAAATACATTTTACAGTTCTCATCTCTAGCTTGTTAATAATATGCTTCATAAGATATTAACAAATTTTAGAACTTTAATCAAGACATAATAAGATTCATCCCAATCCATAAATAGATAATGTCTTGAATACCTTCTAGGTTGGAACTATATTGAGTGTATCCATGACACACGCAAATTTATAACCTTGATAGATTTTGCAATTAAAGTTATCAGAAATCAAATAATATGAATATAGTTTTGTTTCAAACTCATTCGGGGGGGACATACCATAATTATGTGGTATTCTATGAATTTGGAATTGTGTGATACTCCATAAGAATTTCCATAGTTAACTTAAATTATTTTGATCAAATACTCACAATTGGGTCAAGCCAAATTGATTTACAAAAGTATTTAAAAGTGCAATGCTATAATGTATATTTCTTCGGATGAGCCCCTACTAACAAGAAACTCTAATGTTCATGTGTTTACAAGAAAACTGAACAATTAAGAATTCTATGTTCATGTGTTTTCAAGAACAAATAGAAACATGTTAAGTATAAGTATAAGTCTATGAATAATTCAAGGTCTAATTGATCATGGGTTAATCAAGAAAGACATAACAAGTTTATTCTTACTTTATGTTATGAGTCATTGATAATTCAAGGACTTTATAATTATGTCTTAACAAGAACATAATTATTCTAACTAAAGTAATTATGAACGCAAACTCTTGAGTTCAATAGTAATTTCAAGTTAATTTTATACTTCATAATTATGATTATATAATTTAACCATAAGTCTATTGACTAAAACATGTAGTCAAAAGTTGAAAGTAAGCGTACTATTTATATCTTGACATTTATTTGTATTAAGGCAACAAACATTCTGGTGTGTTTAAGCCCTAGTAAAATGATTAGCTTTCTTACCTTGCGGTCAAGAGAAAAAGAGAAACCAATAATAATTATCGTTATTTTTTTGTTCTTGCACTACCATTAAGATTTCTAAACTTGTGTAAGGGTTAACATGATATTTTTAATACAATACGACACGCGCTCGAAAGTACAAACAATATGATATTGTCATAGATATTACAAGTAGATATCAAACCATAATATTTAATAAGGAGTTGTGGATTATTATTCTATAGATAATGCTTCGGAAAGCGATATTAGAAAGGCAACGTGTTATCTATAAAATAAAATGCAATTTTCCTTAAACTATGGTCGTTCATATTCGGAAAGTAATGAATTATTTCAAAGAAGCTAGAATGATAATCTCTATTATCTTCCACAAATTAACAATCTAAATTCCTTCTTTCTTTTTGTTTGATCCTGTTATACCCCTGAAATTAGGATTAATATTGATTGATTAAATCTCATATCGAGCGTGTTAGGAGGGGTTTCGCATCTTGGGTTTTTGTAATTTAGATCTGTTATTCTCCCTCTTCAAATCGATTCCATTTTCGTTTCCGATTAATCCCTGCCTCCATTAAACCCTAGCTATTTTCGATTAATAGACCTCCCTTCAATCCAAAGATGGGTAGCTTTCGTTCAAAAGAAGATGATGTGTCAAAGATTTCGACTTCGATTTTTGTTCCAAAATTTCCCGGACTCATTTCTGGCATAAGGATCTAATTCCACTCAATGTAAGCAATATGGTACGTGGTCGTTTCGTTTATTCCAACAAAGTGGACAAAAGATTGGTAAAGCGTTTTGGATTTGTATCGATTTTCAATATCTTTAATGTGGAGAGATTTGGTAAATAAATTAGGTCACGATTTGGGTTGGTCGATCAAAATTCCTATGCTAATGTTGCAAGATTCAAAAGTCGAGTACATGAAGGGAGAGTGTTATTTAACGTGGATAAGATAAGAATGAATTGAATAAAAGGAAGTACGTTTGATGGGTCTACATAAGAATGTGGAAAATACAATTATTGGTAAATCATTTGTGTCTGTGGTGAAGACTAGCTGAATGCCAATAGATAAGGAATTTCCTCCTGCGATTGTCCTTGAAGACGATTGTTTGAATGCGAAGGATCTCACTCTGTCGTTGATGGGCAGAGTCAAAGAGATGGCCTATTTAGTCAATCTTAAGAAGGCGCTTTGTAATGAAGGTTTTGATGTGGTTAAGATTAGCTATTTGGGGAGAACTTTTGGGTAATTACTCGAATTCGCAGATGGAAGGCTTAAAGATTCATTTGGGGTAATGTTGGTGGGGCTCCCTTGGTTTTCGGAAAGGAGTTGCTGTGTTAAATATAATGTGAATTTTGTGGGTCGTTCAAAGAAACTATGATGGGGTCTATTGATCTAAGTAGTGTGAGGTCTTTCTTGCTGGTAGGTAATTATAATTTTGATTATGTGCAAAGTGTGATTCCTGTTGGTAACTCGGGCGAAGGGATCTTGTGCATTTTGGAGATCCTAATTCTTTTCGGAGGAGTAGCTTTACGAGATCGGACGATTTTGTAATTGTTCGAGGGCGTGTGGTTGAAATCAGGGATTGATCCTTATGAAGTGGTTGTATATGCCTCAAGAGGCTAAGAATAGCGTATGATTATGGATTATTTGGCTCATCGTGTCGAATCAATGGGTTGGTAAAAAACTTGTTTTGATGGGCGACTTTAATAGGTGAGATATAAATCGGACATATATGGTTCGATTTTTAATGCTCAGACGCTGTGAAGATTTTCGATTCATTCTATATCAACGAAGGGGTACTTGATGATAGTCCTTTAGAGGAAGTGATCTATACCTTGGTGTCTCAAATCTGCTTCTAAAATGAGTAAATTGGATCGATTTTTTGTTTCTGAAAATTTGTTGAGCATGTGTCCTAATATCACTGCTATTACCTTGGAGCGGTTTATTTCAGACCATCGTCCTATTTTATTACGTGAAGTCAGGTATGATTACGGTCCTATTCCTATCTCGATTCTATTCGTACTGGCTGGAAGTGATAGTTTCGACAATTGGTTTTTTAGGGATTCTTGGAAGTGGGCCTCTGTCTAACAAGAAAAATGACATCCGAAACTTCATGGGTAACTTAAAATTTCTTTAAAGACCCATATTCGGAGCTGGCTCTCTATTCATAGGTCGAATTCACGAGGTGAGGTATCTATTTCCTTAAAGAGAGTTGCGGGTTATTGCGATGAGGTTATTGATAAGGGAGATTGCTCGAATGAGGTGGTCCATAAACGTATGGAGATTCTCAACAAGATTCATTAGGTAAATAATATTCAAGCTTCGGAAATTGCTAAAAAAGCCAAGATTAAATGGGCAATCGAGGGAGATGAAAATGTGAAGTTTTTTCAATGGTATGCTAAAACAAGAAGCGCAATCAATCTAATATTCAGGGGTATAACTGGTGAATGGGTCGTGGGTCGATGATCCGTTCAAGTGAAACGTGAATTTCTTTGAACATTTTCGGGGTAGGTTCGATAAACCATCAGTGAATCGAGCGTGTATTGATACCCCTTTTCCTGTCTCCTTATCGATTGATCAGAAAGAGGATATGGAACGCAGGATTTCTAAAGAGGAGGTTAAAAGGGCTGTGTGGGATTGCGGCATTGATAAGTCTCCGGGTACGGGATGGTTTTTCATTTAGCTTTACGACATTTTTGGCCTGTGATTGAGGAAGGACGTGTTCGATATGTGGAATATTTCTTCATGTATGGTAAATTCCGAATAGATGTACTCGAACTTTATTGCTTTGATTCCTAAAATCCTTGATGCCAACATGGTTAAGGATTTTGTCCTATAAGTTTGATCGGAGTTATACAAGATTATTGCTAAAATCTTGGCGAACCATTAGTTGGTGTGACTTCGGTGATTTGTCAATTGAGGTTCAAAATAGCCATTGGTGGGGGACAGAAAAATTCATAGACGGTCCATGTATTTCTGTAGAGGTTCTTCAAAGGGTGTCGTAGGAAGATATAAAACACGATCTTATTTTCAAGTCGATTTTCGATGAAAGCTTTTGATTCGCGGTCGCATGGGATTTCATGGATGATGTGTTAAATAAATTTGGTTTCGGGTTGAAAGATGGTGGGAGGACTTGGGTTCAAAGTTGTCTTAGATCATCCAGGGGGTCCTTCTTGTCAACGGTTTTCCTACGGGAATTTCAATTTTTAGAGGTCTTAAACAAAGGTGATCCTTTATCCCCTTTTTTATTCATTCTTATTATGGAGAGCTTGCATATTTCTTTTCAACGTGTGGTAGATGTGGGTTTGTTTACGAGGATCAAAATTAATTCCATGGTGAATTTGTGTTATTTGTTTTATGCGGATGATGCAATCTTTCTTGGCTAATGGAGTGAGCTCAATATCGATTCGTTCTTAGTTCGTGTTTTGGATTGTTTTTTCCGGGCTTCTGGCTCTTAGTATTAACATGTGTAAGAGTAAGAATTAATGGAGTGTTACCGTTGAAGATGGGATGGTTTTAAAAACGCGGGGCCTTATAAACTTGGGTGTCTTGTTGTACACCCTCAATTTGAGTATCGCAGCGGGAATGTGAATATCCGAAGGCGTTACATTATTGGTCGAATAGCACAAGATCAGAGATACGACCTTACGAAGGTCGTTTGAAAAAGATTACATTGGATTAACAAAACTTCTGGTTTGTTAACATAAGCTCATGGCTTCATAATGTTCAACAATAGATAAAGATTTCGGTTTAGTACAATTGTCCCAAAGTGTAATAAGACCCAAATCTTAAGTGTTGACTCTTCATTATTGACTTCCAAATGTGATCAATCGATACCTCGTGCCTTATTGACCTGAAAAACATGCTTAATACGTTCAACATTAAAGTTGGTGAATTCATAGGTTCTATGTAAAATCAATGGTTAGGACCGCAAGTTTTCCTAGTGTTGATTAAGCAACAGATTGCAAAACATCATTAAAAAGTAATTTCGTTCCTAAGTCATGACACACGAGGCTCGACGTATATGAATGCAATTTGATAAATTGCCAACTGGTGTACGTGAATGATGTGCTAACCCTTGCATCATCCCAAAAATTCGGAAATGGTAATGCGTTCGTTCCAGTGTGTTAGCTAATCACCCGAACGGGGATTGTCAATCCCTAATAGATCTATCCATAACATTTCGCGCCCGCCAATGTAATTCCCTAATCACATTCTATGCAATAACAGGTTAATGATCATGGATCTAAAAGGGGTTATGGTAAACTTAGGCAAACACGTAAACATGGCATAAAATGTCACTTGCGTCTGTTTGTAAAAACAATGGCAATGTTATCACCAAGGATGTTAAATCATTTTAAATAATTGTAAAGCTGGGGCTATGAACTCACCTTAGCCGGGTAGTTCTCTGAATGATAACAAGTGTCCAAGTAGGTAGTGGATTACACCGTCAAGTACCTAAGTAAGTACGGTCAAGTCTTAGTTTACACATTTAGACTAACGACTCATTGTATAAACTAAATTCCATTTTTAAGTTTATATATACCGTTATCACTTGTGCGGTGATGCACAAGATCATTGTTTAAAAACTACTATAACTTTTTTTAACATAAAACTAAAGATATCTTTAGATTTGATCCATAAAAATTCCACTTCAAAGTAATCCAAACGTCTTCTCCCACTGTGTAAGTCGTGTAAAGAAAATCATCTACGTCTTTGTTTTCTTCATATATAGCATACATCATTGCAGTAGATATACAATAGACTTGTTAAAGAGTTACATGGACGTGCACGTTGACAAAAGTTGCTAGTGATGGATTGAAAAACCAAAACAGTAGGTAAAGTAAGAATAAATATGGTAGTATGATTTGACTTTTTTTGTGATGATTTTGTGGTGGATGACGGTAAGGGAAAACAATAAGGGCGGAACAATCAGGGTTAGGGTTTGATGGGGTGGTCTATGGGAGGCGGCTCAACATAGTCACCTCGGTCTGAGGATCAGACCTGCTCCGATACCATGTTAGACAATGAAACCCCGTAGGAGATATGTTTTATTCATATGATATTTATAGAGTACATAACATAATGAAACCCTAATGGACCTTGAGCCCACAAACCGGGCCGGGCCTATTTATCCTCTAATATCGAAGACTTACCTTATAGTTTTAGAGTTGAAGCTGAGATAAAGCTTCGCCGATATGTCTATGTTCAATAAAATTAAAAAAAATCACAAACAAAAAATTACTAGAAATAAAAATGAAAAATTTAGAGAAAAAAGTTGTACTTACTTGCCACCTCACGTGATGCACTACAGTACAAAACAAAGCTCCTTTTTTATACTTTATCTTTTACGTTTAATATGCTAGAAACATAGACGCTTTCTTCTTTTCCTTCTATGGCTTCTTTCTTCTTCACCGTTCCAACAAATAAAACCAACTCCACATCTAAGGTGCCTAAAATTTGATTTTGACAATCAATTTAGATACGACAAACACTTTTCTAAGAGAGGGGGGCGAATTAAGTTACCTGATAAACATGAAATTGCATTATACAAAAGTTTAAAATGAACGTTAAAATAAAAACTAATAAAAACGTTATACTATTTATATCTATAAAAATATCTTACATTTTTAGAAAGATCTTATTTGATTCGTAGCATAAGTTTTCATTTTTGTAAAACCATATTTTTTTATTTTTTTTGGTAAAGAGATTACCCCAATAAATTGTATTAATCACAGAAAAATTAAATACAATAAAATGTGAGTGAAGTGTCACATTAACCTCAAGTATGAACTTGAACTTTCACTACCACAATTGTGGCATGCCACAATCGGCTAAGCCTAACTATACGAATACAACTAATAAGCCTAGCTATTTTTGATTAATAGACCTCCTTCTATCCAAGATGGGTTAGCTTTGTTCCAAAGAAGATGGTGTGTCAAAGATTTTGACTTCGATTTTTGTTTACAATTTCCCAGACTGCTTCTCTGCTGGATCTATTTCCAACTCATGTAAGCAATTTGGTCACGTGGGGTCGATTCGTTTATTCCAACAAATGAGGACAAAAATGGTAAGCGTTTTGGAATTTGTTCGAATTCTATCAATGTTTTTAATGTGGAGAGATTGGTAAATAACTTAGTACGATTTGGGTGGGCGATCGAAATTCCATGGGCTTTTTAAAAATGTTGCAAGATTCAAAAGAGAGACAATCGAAGGGAAGTGTGTTTAACGTGGTAAGAATAAGAATGAATCGAATAAAAAGAAAGTTTGGTGGGTATCATAGAAATGTGGAAATTACAGTTATTTATTGTTAATCATTTGTGTCTGTGGTGAAGACTAGCCGAATGTCAATAGATAAGGAATCTCCTCTGCGATGTCCTTGAAGATGATTGTTTGATGTAAGGATCTCACTCTGTCGTTGATTGGGCAGAGGTCAAAAGATGGCCTCTTTAGTCACTCTTAAGGAAGGCGCTTTGTAATGAAGGTTTTGATTTGTGGATAAGATTAGCTATTTGGGGGAAACTTTGGGTATTACTCGAATTCGAGACTGCGAAGGCTAAAGATTCATTTAGGGGTAATGTTGGTGTGGGCTCTTGGTTTTCGGTCATTAAACAAGCTTACGCCAAGTTTGTTCCTGAAGGTAGATTGGTTTGGGTGGAATTGGACGGTGTTCCGTTTAAATTCTGGTCGGGTCTTACTTTCAAACGTATTGCTGCTAAATGGGGTGAGTTGAGTTATGGATGTTGATGATCTATGATGATGTCGAATCTTCATTCCAAAAGAATTAGGCATTCTTCTAAGGTTTGTGAGCACATTCACGAGAGCTTCAAAATTGTTTTTCGGGGTAAGGTTTATTGGGTGCGCGCAAGTGAAGTTCTAGGGTGGACTCCTAAATTTTCCGAAGAGGAGGAGGAAGACGAATTATTAGTGGAGGATAACAATGATGGCAGAATTAATGATCTCGAGGCAAATAATGGCATTGATGAGAGTGACGTGGAGGAGGTGCTTGAAACACTGTTTGATCAACCTGATGATCAGAAGGACAAACACTCGGAAGATCCTTTTGGTTTATACCCTTTATTGAACAAAGAAAATATCGAATTGGCACGAAAGGTTACTGAAGAAGATCATAGTTTGTCTCATCCGCCGGGTTTCACTCCGGAGGAGGGTTTGAATGAAGGTAATACTGTTAATCTTGACATGAAGGACTACGGAGAAAATGAGAGAGATGACAATTCGTTTGTTAACCTTGAAGATGGTAAGGATAATTCTGAGTCGGTAAACAAAAATTCAGAATCAAAGCGTTCGGGTCACTCTAAGTACTCTGTTCTGCCGCGAACGGGGGGTTCTATTTTAAATCTTATGGAGGAAGTTGTGAAGGTGGGCCAAACTATGGGTTATAACATGGATGGGTGCATCAAGGATATCACTGAGATCATTGAATCCCAAGGAGAATTTGGGGTTAATCGATGAATTTTATGTCTTTGAACGTTCAAGGCCTCGCCCAAAAGGCCAAAAAAGATTGGGTAAAGGAGTTGTGTGTTAAAAATAAAGTGAATTTTGTGGGTCTTCAAGAAACTAAGATGGGGTCTATTGATCTAAGTAGTGTGAGGTCTTGCTGGGGTAATTCTAATTTTGATTATGTGCATAGTGATTCCGTTGGTAACTCGGGAGGGATCTTGTGCATTTGGGATCCTAATTCTTTTCGGAGGAGTAGCTTTACGAGATCGGACTATTTTGTCATTGTTCGAGGTGTGTGGTTGAAATCAGGGATTGATCTTATGATAGTGGTTGTATATGCGCCTCAAGAGGCTAAAGAAAAGCGTATGTTATGGGATTATTTGGCTCATGTGTCGAATCAATGGGTTGGTAAACTTGTTATGATGGGCGACTTTAATGAGGTGAGATATAAATCGGACAGATATGGTTCGAATTTTAATGCTCACGACGCTGAGATTTTCAATTCATTCATATACAACGCGGGTCTTGATGAAGTCCCTTTAGGAGGAAGTGCTTATACCTGGTGTCTCAAATCTGCTTCTAAAATGAGTAAATTGGATCGATTTTTTGTTTCCGAAAATTTGTTGAGCATGTGTCCTAATATCACTGCTATTACCTTGGAGCGGTTTATTTCAGACCATCGTCCTATTTTATTACGTGAAGTCAGGTATGATTACGGTCCTATTCCTTTTCGATTCTATCGTTACTGGCTGGAAGTTGATGGTTTTGACAAGTTGGTTAGGGATTCTTGGAACGTGGCTCCTGTTAACAAGAAAAATGCCATCCGAAACTTCATGGGTAAACTTAAATTTCTTAAAGACCGTATTCGGAGCTGGCTCTCTATTCATAGGTCGAATTCGCGAGGTGAGATCTATTTCCTTAAAGAGGAGTTGCGGTCTTGTGATGAGGTTATTGATAAGGGAGATTGCTCGAATGAGGTGGTCCATAAACGTACGGAGATTCTCAACAAGATTCATCAGGTAAATAATATTCAAGCTTCGGAAATTGCTCAAAAAGCCAAGATTAAATGGGCAATCGAGGGAGATGAAAATGTGAAGTTTTTTCATGGTATGCTAAACAAGAAGCGCAATCAATCTAATATTCGGGGTATTATGGTGAATGGGACGTGGGTCGATGACCCGGTTCAGGTGAAGCGTGAATTCTTTGAACATTTTCGGGGTAGGTTCGATAAACCATCAGTGAATCGAGCGTGTATTGATACCCCTTTTCCTGTCTCCCTATCGATTGATCAGAAAGAGGATATGGAACGCAGGATTTCTAAAGAGGAGGTTAAAAGGGCTGTGTGGGATTGCGGCGTTGATAAGTCTCCGGGTCCGGATGGTTTTTCATTTAGCTTTTACCGTCATTTTTGGCCTGTGATTGAGAAGGACGTGTTCGAGGCTGTTGACTATTTCTTCATGTATGGTGAAATACCGAATGGATGTAACTCGAACTTTATTGCTTTGATTCCTAAAATCCTTGATGCCAACATGGTTAAGGATTTTCGTCCTATAAGTTTGATCGGGAGCTTATACAAGATTATTGCTAAAATCTTGGCGAACCGATTAGTTGGTGTGCTTGGTGATCTTGTCAATGAGGTTCAATCAGCTTTTGTGGCGGACAGACAAATCCTAGACGGTCCATTTATTCTTGATGAGGTTCTTCAATGGTGTCGTAGGAAGAAAAAACACGCTCTTATTTTCAAAGTTGATTTCGAGAAAGCTTTTGATTCGGTCCGCTGGGATTTCGTGGATGATGTGTTAAATAAATTTGGTTTCGGTGAAAGATGGAGGACTTGGATTCAAAGTTGTCTTAGATCATCCAGGGGGTCCATTCTTGTCAACGGTAGTCCTACGGAGGAATTTCAATTTTTTAGAGGTCTTAAACAAGGTGATCCTTTATCCCCTTTTTTATTCATTCTTATTATGGAGAGCTTGCATATTTCTTTTCAACGTGTGGTAGATGCGGGTTTGTTTACGGGGATCAAAATTAATTCCATGGTGAATTTGTCTCATTTGTTTTATGCGGATGATGCAATCTTTCTTGGCCAATGGAGTGAGCTCAATATCGATTCGTTAGTTCGAGTTTTGGATTGTTTTTTCCGGGCTTCTGGTCTTCGTATTAACATGTGTAAGAGTAAGATTATGGGTGTTAACGTTGAAGATGGGATGGTTAAAAACGCGGCTTCTAAACTTGGGTGTCTTGTCCTTAAGACTCCATTCACTTATTTGGGTACGAAAGTTGGGGGAAATATGTCAAGGAAGCAAGCTTGGAAAGAAGTGGTGGACAAGGTGTTATCTCGTCTTTCTAGATGGAAGATGAAACTCCTTTCAATCGGAGGCAGACTCACTCTTCTTAAGTCCGTGTTAGGATCTATGCCAATCTTCCATATGTCCATTTTTAAGGTTCCCTCGAGTATTCTTAAATCTCTTGAATCTATTCGTAGTCGGTTCTTTAATGGCCAGGATCCGAAGAGTAACAAAGCTTCTTGGGTAAAGTGGAACAAGGTCCTAACTCCGAAGGATAAAGGGGGTTTAGGGGTTTCAAGCTTGTTTGCCCTTAATAGAGGTCTCATGCTCAAGTGGGTTTGGCGGTTCTATTCTCAGAAATGTTCCTTATGGACTAAAGTGATTAAGGCTATTTATGGGGAGGACGGGAATTTGAACAAGGATGTTTCTGGTGGAGTTCGAACCTGCTGGACATCGATAGTTCACGAAGTAAGGGTGTTACAAGGTCGGGGTATTAATGTTGCAGATTACATCCGATTGAAGCTGGGGAATGGGGAGAACACGCGGTTCTGGGTCGACAATTGGTATGAAGGCGGTGTCATCAAAGAGCTGTTCCCACGTATGTTCGCTCTTGAGTTGAATAAGAATGCTACTGTTAGTTCGAAATTGAATGCGTCAAGTTTAGATAACTCATTTCGAAGAAAAGCGAGAAGTGGAATTGAAGAGATGCAACTTAACTCTTTGGCTGAGATTTCTCGGATGACTACTCTCGTGCCTTGCGAAGATCGTTACGTTTGGACGTTAGAAAGTGATGGGGTCTTTTCAGTGGCTTCAATTCGAAAGGAGATTGATGGGAATCGGTTTCAGGATGTTAGTTTGCCGACTAGGTGGGTTAAATCCGTGCCAATCAAGGTGAATATCATAGCTTGGAAAGTCAAATCTAACGCGCTCCCAACGCGTTTTAATATCTCTCGTCGTGGAATGGATATTGATTCGATTGTTTGTCCCATTTGTAATGCCGGTGTGGAATCGACAAACCATATTTTCTTTCAATGCGTTGTAGTGAGACAGATTATGCGTAAGATATCTTCTTGGTGGAATATCGACTATTCGGATGTGAATTCTTACGAGGAATGGCAAGTTTGGTTGGTTTCTATTCGGATTTAATCCAAACTCAAAGGCGTTCTTGAGGGTGTATACTATGGTTTGTGGTGGTATATGTGGAACTTTCGCAACAAGCTTCTGTTTGATGTAAAGCATCGTTCAAGTGGGACGAGTGGCTTAAGAACCCTTATATTGTTCTTGTTTGATATAGCTCCTTGCTAGTGTTTTAATAAATCGCCGTTCAAAAAAAAATAGTTAATAATGGAAATCAAATATTACGTTAACTAATTTTCTTGAAAATATTGCCGATGAGTTTCTTATTTAATGAGTTATTTTGAAGTTATATATTACGCTTGTTTATATGATGCTAGCATTAACTCTTGTTTTAATGAAATTTATTAAAATCATTTAGTGCAGGACACATATTAATTCTTGCAAAACTATCGATAGAAAGATGATAGCATTATCATATTTTAAAGTAAATGTTAGGTTATCATCACCTTGACACATAAAATAAGAAAAATCTTAGAGAGAAAGAGGGTTTAGAGAGAAAAATAAAAGAAAGAAAATGGTGACTTCTGTTATGAGAAAATGAGAAGCAACACTCTTCTTAACATGCTAGGAAGGGGTATTTATATTTAAATGAAAATAAGACCCTAAATGGGTCGTTTAGCTTTATCTTAGGCCGAACCAAATACAAATGGGCTTTAAGCCCGACACCTAGGCTCAGTTAGCTTAAAAGACATTCCTGAAAACTACGTTTTCCTATTCAAGGCTCGGGAATAATAATGACCATCACTTTATGTAAAAACACGGCTAACAATCTCCCCCTAAGGGGTGGTCATTGAATTGTGGATCACTTCTTGTGACGTCTTGAGTCTTGGAGCCTTGTGTTCTTAGGAATTCTTTTGAAGATCCTTTTGCAAGCTTGTGATCTTGGATCTTGATCTTTAACTTGATAATTTTGACAAAATTCTTATATCGCGGTCTTTGGCCTTGATTTGTCTTGACTACTGAGATCTCTAAATCTTTATCTTTGAATCTTTATGCCGCCTTGCGATCTTGTGTCACCACCCTCATGCTCATGGTCTTGAAAGCTTGCTAACAATCTCCCTCAACATTTTCTTTGACATGATTACTTGTACCACATAATGGAATGAGTAGTACTTGATCCACTTGTAAGATATATCTTTATTATTGCCCAACAATCTTGTCGATAATGTTCTTTTGAGGAAGTGCTTTTACATCACATATTGCAGAAGACAATGACACATGTACTTGAGCTTTCATCATGTATTAATATTTTTCGATTGAGCATGAGGCGGTGAATCTAAACTCAGCTGAAATGAGGTTGTAACGCCGTCACTTATACCTGAAAATTTAAGTTAGTGGTAAACAACAGATATAGACGAATATGGCTTTGTCATTCGCCATAGTTCAGTTACATTAACCTCTGGTTCCGTGAGGATCATTTTACAGTATAAGATATTGTACCTGTGATCAGGTAGATTTAATTTGAGAAGAATCTCCTTGACATGATTTCCAGTTTGAAGTGTTGGATCATCTAACGCAAATGCATTAGATTCACCGTAATTGCTTGTTCTCATTATCCGAACGTCTCAAAGCAGACAACACGATAAGAGTGAATCAGATAGTTACTATCTTTTTGATCGAGTCGTGAATTCATGAACTGGACCAAAATTGATATCCAGTTGACACATGCTTGATTCATTTAGAACCTCGCAAGTTACATATCGCAGAGCTGTTTGATGTTGACTCTGGAAGGATTTCCATTCATCACTGTGAGTACTAAAGAGTATCACTCTGAATGTTCTGGCAATTATCACACAGATATTGCGTAGGACTCTTTGATACCAAATGTTGTATAATGATATATGACATTTTGTATATTGGAATTTGTGTCCTAGTGAGATTTTTTATTGTTCTCGATGGTTCTAGACACCATAAGTGCACATTTGTTATTTGGTAATCGGAGGCTAGAGCGGACTGCCACCTTTTTATTATCTATGATCTCGGAGTGAGAAAGTCGATAGAAGCGTGTTGATCTCAGTGAGAAATGAAACAAACTTCCTTTGAGAGAAGCCTGAGTAGCTGGGATGGGTTATGTTTTACATCACTGGGTCCATGATGACTTGTCTTCAATACTAGAATCATCATTGTGATTGCTGATAGATTATTGATGACATCAAATAACGTCTATTTTATAGCATCATTTATCCCATGTTATTAACCCATTTTGTATAGTTATTGCAAAGAATTGTTACTTAATCATTTATATTTGAGAATTGCAGTAATTATGGAGTACTTGGTGAAGATTAGCTAAAAGCATAAACGTAGAGTTTGAGAAAGTCTACTGATCCGACAGTAAATACGCTGTATTATTCTAGACCTATACGACGTATCTAAGACTTTGACAAATTAAAAGACCATCGCCTGACTTTGAAGAATACGCCATATCCACATCAACGATACGTCTTATGTAATACTTTGGTCAATGAAGAAGAACAAGCTGGATTTACCCAATACCCTGTATCCATCAAGAAGATACGGCATGTCCGTGCCTATACTTCACAAGAAACCACGAAGACATAAAGACCAATACGCCGTATCTAGGATCCTCTATACGCCGTATCCAAGGTTTATTATACATGAAGATTCTGGAAGATATCAAACATGGTTCTTACTCCAAGAAATCCCCAATACGTTGTATCCCACATGGATGGATACGGCGTATCGACGCGATTCCAGACACTATAAATAGACTACCCTAAACTCAGTTTTAATCATGCAAGTGAATCCCTAAACCACCAAGTCGACTAAGAGACAATCAGAATAGCATAGAAGGTCAGAAAAAAGCCTCAAGATCATAGGAAAACTCTTGTAATCTTCGCGCAACCAAATACGCGTTCGATCGAGGTTTCTTTACTTTAATCGTTCATATATAGAACCGTGTTTATTTTTACAATTATCAGCCATGTTGACTCGCGGGTTTTTAGTCCTTTTTATATATGAATAAATATAGATAAATATAAATATATAACAAGGATCAAAATCCACGAAATCAATGAAACCGGAAGTAGTATAGAGTGTTTCCGGGTCGTTATGTCCCAACGAGGCTTAAATGGAAAATTGAATGACGAATTGATAATCGATGTTTGAATATGACAGGGATATGATTAGGCACTAAACCTAATAAGCAAATGCACGAAAAGATAAACAAGGAAATTAAGCTAGAGCAGGCGTAAAAGCTAGGAATGGTAAAAACACTTAAAACTTCTATACTAAGACACAAATAAGCTCAAATAAGCTTAAGACAAACCAAATAAGCTAGACTAACTCTAAATAAGCAAATTCAGCAAGCAATTAAACTAAGTTAAGCAGGAGAAACTCAGCAGTACTAACAACAGTACTAACAGTATTAACTATCAGTACTAACTTGGAGTTAGTACTGCTAGCTTTGAGTTAATACTGCTAGCTTAGAGTTAGTACTGCTAGCTTTAACAAAACACAATGAAACAAGAAATAAGCAAATAGGCTAAAACAGATATTTAACTACCCCTAATAAGCACTCAGGCATAAGAATAAGCAACTAGAATAAACTAAAATGGCAAATAAGCTAAAAAGCTACAAACTGATAAACTATTAAAATTGCTTTGAAAAGGCGAATAAGCTTAAATAAGCTCTACTAAAGACAGTAAACGAAAATGGGCTTAATCTACTCTAAAAAGCTAAGGAAATCTTAAATAAGCAGAAATAATAAGCTAATGAGCAATAATGAACCAACAGTACTAACAGATTTAACTACCAGTACTAACCTGGAGTTAGTACTGCTAGCTTTGAGTTAGTACTGCTAGCTTTAAAATTCCCAAAAGTGAACTAGCAGTACTAACTATGGGTTAGTACTGCTTGTTCCAAATACCCTTTAAAGTTTTCAAAAGTCATTTTTTTTATATTTCAAGCTTATTTGATCTTAGATTATTAAAAACAGATTATCAAATAACAAAATAAGACACTTATACGCAAATTTTAATCAACAATAAGCACTTAAATAAGCTGAATCAATCTAACAGTATTAACTCATAACTAACAGTACTAACTAAGAAATTTGCACAAATCACTTTTAAACTAATCAACTAAGCAAGATAAGCACTAAACATCATGATAAAGCATAAATAAGCAAATATAGGTAACAAATAAGCACTATAAGCAGTTCTACAGTAAATAAGAAAAAATAAGAAAAAGAGAGACTTACAACACCCTTGCTCAAAACAGGGTTAAACAAAGAATCTACAAGCTCTAGCTTGTGTAAAACAAGCTAGTAGTGTCCATAAGCCCATCCAGAACTGGCTTATCATCCATAAGCTGTGGTATATTTGAGTGTGGATTTTTTTGTGATTTTCTCTTAACTACTTAACTTTCTAGTTTACTTAATGAAAGCAGCTTATAAATAAGCTGTATTGAGAGCTTTTTGAACACAAAACAACACAATTAAGAAGCTTAACACTTGGAATTGTAAATTGACTTAAAACCTCAAATTTGCATTAAAACTTGAAAGTGTTACAAAGCTGAAAGTAAAAGCTGTAAAATGACTTTAAAAACTAAAAATAAGCTAAGTTATATTAAAAATTAAGCTAAGATAATCTAAGATGCCTCCAAGGCTTACAAAAGGCTCTATTTATAGCCGAAGTCTTCTCTTCTTGGACATGCAGCTTGTGTTTTCTTTGTGAGAGTTACTCCATGTGTTGGTTTTAGTTGTGTGAGGGACTTGATAAAAGTAATCTCAGCCATTCAATCTTCTTGTGCTTCTTTTTGAGTCAATCTAGCCATCGAAATTACTTGAAAATGGTGAAGGATTGCCAACATGGCAATTATAAAGCTGGGGGGAGATAGTGGAGGAGGGGGAAATGTTTTATCCAGGGTGTTGAATGGTTTGCAGGGTAAAAGAAGGTGAAGGGAACCCGTGAGTGGTTCTTGGGTTTAGTTGGGCGGGAAAAAATGGTTTTGGGCAAGTTGGCAGTTTTGGCCCCTCATCTCATATATCTTTTATTGCAAATTTCGGCCCTTGACTTTTTATTCTTGTAATACAACTTGAGGTTTGGCAATTTTAGTCCCTCAAGTTGTATTTTCTTCACTTGGTTGACTTTTGACTTTGGCTTTCTGACTTCAACTGACTTTGGCTTTGATTTGACTTTGCCTTTTCCATTCCGTGCTTGATTTTGTTTAATTTTGGCTTTCTTTTTGTCCTTTGTGTGATATCCGTTTCCTGCACAATGCAAATGCAAAACATACAAATACAATGTATTTTTTATACGTTTTTAGTCATTTAAGCCCGTTTTTAATGGAAAAGGGATGTGTAATTAAGCATATACCACATGTTTATGAAGATCTAATGTTTGGTTTGTTTATCTCGATTGCTTAATTTATCATTGATTATTGTTTATGTTTATCAATATAGTTGTTTATGTGCTTAAGTATGCGACCTATTATTCAACTAGGTCTAGTCCTACATATTTAATGCGCTGCAACTTTAGTGTTGTTTGGGCATAGGCTAAGAGTCCGGGATAGCTCTCCATAATACAATTTATATATCTAGAATCATAGGATCACAAATATTGACCTATCTTTGCCTTTAGATTAGTGAGCTTAGTTGAGCCATAAGGTGACTTTGGTATCAACGAGTACATTCTTATTCCATTGGTAAGGACTCGGACAGTGGACTACTAGTATATAAAGAGCCATTAAGCAGTAAGTGGGTAAAGTCTCCATGAGCTAGGGTTTAGTAAGAGCACCATTATTAATCTCCTAAGATAGATTATAATCAACAAATGCTTGCTTTATGCGGATGCGTCTAATTGTGACAGAATTAGCATGTCTAGGTCTTAGGAAGAAGTACCGCCTAAGTCTAGGAATGATATGCCCTTCGAGATAAGACAATCATTGCACTAAATAAACAAACTTACATTTTATCAGATTATTCATGGTTGATACGTTTTCCTTACATTAGTTCTCGACCGCTTCTCTATCGTTTGTTTGTCTTCTTGTGTGTGTTTATTGCTTTACTTGTCATCAAAACCTTAGGTTAGATAACTAAACTTTGTGCCAGTCTCTCACGCTAAAACCCCCCTTTTTGCATTAGTTTTAGGTTTAACTTAGATAACTAAAATACTGATAGAATTAGGAATTAACGCTCTCACTCTTAGTTATCGACACCCTACTTACCATGAAACTCCATCTGACCGGGTACACTGCCCGTTAAAGTGTTGTTTTTAGATATAGTCGGCATAAAATAAATAGTAAAACTTGATACATAAATAACACCTACACAACGACAAATCAATTATGCATTGACCCGGTTTCTGCCTAAAGTTGTGTGGAGGGCTTCTTTCTTTACACCCTTTATTCTTACATTTCTTTTTAATTCTTCAACCCCTTCAATGTTAAACCAATGCGTCCTCACTATCACCTTGTTAGGATTGTTCTGATGATAACTCATGCCTTGGATAACATTCTTCCCGATCTCACTTTACTCATTTTTTCAATCATACCTAGGACTTCTACTCTATCTAATAGAGTGTTTCTGGGTAGATCCCTCCGGTTCTGGCTGGATCATAAAACGAAGATACCTAACCTTAACCGCCTTATAACTCCTTGAGAAACAATAGTTAGTCAGTCTTTGGGTATTGCCATGAAGATCTATAAAACCATTTAAAAAAATCAATCAACGTGTTTGAGAAATCATTTAAGATACATTGAGAGTTTCCAGAGTTACCAAAAAGCCCCCTACACATATGCACCATATTATGAAAGAGTTTTGCACATGCGAGGTTTGGGAACGCACTTATAGATTGAAGATCGTATCCATATTAAGCTTTAATGATCACTTTTTAATCACTATTCTTCTCCTCAAAAATTGCATATGTGGTGACAAATTTTGAAATATTAGTGATCTAAAAAACAAGTTAATGTCTGTTAATTCACATAAGTCTAGCTATGTCTTGGGAGAACAAGAGTGCATGCTGAATGAATCTTATGATTATACTCCCCCTCAATAAAAGATTAGAGTGAAAACTTAGAGTGAGAGTTTGTTGAGCACACAATTTTGAAAGAATTTGAATTTTTTTTGAAAATATCTTAAAAATTATGCTCAACAGGAAAATGATTTTAGATTTATCTTATTAATTATCATTTTCTTAGTGCTTCTCTTGAGCATTTAAAACATGGAATGTTATATGATAATGCGAAAGACGAGAAGATGTGAACTTCCTGTTGTTTAGGATAAATGTACATAAATGAACATTTTCCTTTCTTTGGAGTCTGAGTCCTAAGCTAACATTTACTTAGAAGTCGTAGAGAAAAACTTGAAGAGACATGTTTTAAAAACGTTTGAAACTCTCGCTCGAACTTCATTTATACACCTGTGTTAATATTAATCAATATTTCTAGGTGTGTAACTGTTATCGATTTACGAGAGACATGCCGGAGAAGATTATTTTTGGTATTTTTGAAATTTTTTGATTTTGTATTTTGTATTTTGCTTTTATAGGTTTTATATTTTTATATTTTGCTTTTCTGATAAATATATTGTTAGCCTTAATTTTATATAAGTCGAACAAGAATGTTATAGGTCTTATTAGTCGTAATTAGTCTTGTTAAGTAATAGGCTAGTCGGGTTCAACGGGCTTGGTTTGTAATCTAATATTGTCCGTGATTGCGGGCTCAAAGCCCAAGTTTAGCCAAGCCCGGCCCAAGTAGAAAAGCCCATATGCCACTTATGGCTCAAGGGTATAAAAGGACCCTCTCCACACATGGAGAGGGTGTTGGTTACCATTTGCATAATTTATGTGTGTGTGTAATCTTCCCTCTCTAGTTTCTCTCTAATAAATCTTCCAACTTTTCTTTCTATCTTTCTACCTTTTTGCTTATTGGTATAGCTTATTGTTGTGAAATGGATTAAGCTTTTGGGATAACATTTGGTATCAGAGCTAACCGGGGGTGTATTGTATTCGTGTGTGCTGTGTTTGTGGTTTTGTTGTGATGGCTTATTTTTGAGCTTATTTATGTTCGGCTTATTTTCTTCCTTTTCATTTATTTTGGTATCATTCGCCACGGGTGGGTTTAGTGTTTGTTGTTTCGGTTTTATAAGCTTATTGGTTCGGCTTCGTTTCTTGGCTTAAAAGTTTTTATTCGTGGTCATTTCTTGTGTGGCTAAGACAAACGCAAGGTCGGAAAGAGGAAAAGAACGAGTGGTTTTTTGTTTGGACCGAACGAGTGAACTTCTCTCAAGGACCGAACGAGTGGAAAGCTGTTCAAACCGAACGAGCATAAATCTTTGTCAACCGAACCAGTGGACCGAACTAGTTGCTTTGTTGAACCGATCGAGTCAATTGAACGAGAGGACCAAACGAGCTTAATTCTTTAGGGACCGAACGAGTTTAATTATTTGGGGACCGAACGAGCTTAATTCTTTGGGGACCGAACGAGTTTAATTATTTGGGGACCGATCGAGACAACCGAACTAGCGTGGACCGAACTAGCTAATTTCAATAAGAACCGATCTTGTTGTTTTTTTATTCTTGAACCGAACGAGACAATTTTTCAAAAACAACCGAACTAGTTTTTTTTTCTTTGTCATTACACCCATAAGCTTCTAATTAAACCCTAATCATTATAACATGATTATTATATCATTAATTACTGATCTTAATGAACACTAATTATCCACCATATTAATTATTACATGACTTAATGATTAATAACTAACAACGATTAATTAAACATACCTTAAAGCTTGATTTCTTCACAAAGGCAAAAACCCTAATTTTTCCTCCTCTTTTCTCTCTTGTTCGACCGGTCACACAAAGGGGGGAGGGTTTGGGATTTTATTTTGTATTTATAGACCCCCAATTAATTATAGATAAGATCTAATTAGTATTTGTTTCCTTTTAAAATTCCTTTTTTTCCTCTAAAATTCGTTTTTTACAATTCAAGTATAAAAAAAAATTATTTATTAATTACTTAATTATTTGCTTTACCTTAAGTTTTTATAAAAATCTAAGCTTATTTGAGCATACCTTTTTGCGTAAACGCAATTTACTAGACCTTTAAAAATAATTAACTTTTCATTTTTATTAAACCTAACATTCTAAAAATAGAAATTTCTTTTCTTTCATATTCTAACTACTAGAACCTAATCTCCTCCTAATAGTACTAACACATAAATACGTATACGTATAATTACTTACACAATTAACGCGAAACCGCTTAAATCACCAAAATCATTTCCTTGTCACCAAAAGTGAACGAAATGAATTCCGCAAAATCCAACACAAATCCAATCCCAATGAGACGGTCACGCTCAATGGATTGATTATCCAATCTCACATATCCCACACAAACACATATAAACACGTAATAACACATATAACACATAACCCATACTTATAGAACAAATATTTAGGTCAACACTACGGTTTGAACAACCTGCTCAAGCCACGGTTGTCACAGTATCCCCACCTTGAGAAAATCTCGTCCTGAGATTTAACTACTCGAGGCATTAACACTATCGACAAACAACTGAGGACACTTTGACCTCATTTGATCCTTGTGTTCCCAAGTAAGCTCAGGACCACGCTTCGAATCCCAACGAACTTTCACTAATGCTATCATACTACGCTTTTACTCATGACCTCTCGGTCCACAACATCAACGGTTCCTTGACAAAACAAAGAGTCTTGTCAACCTTAATCTCGACTAACTTCCACAATCCAAATCCAAATGCTAATGAATTTGCTTACCCCCACAAGGGTGCAATTAGCAACACAACAACCCCAAACGAAAAGAAGCATCCCACTACATGAACCTCGCTCGTCATCGAGAAAACTCATCAAAACCCTTAAGTTGTTGTAACAACGTGTTTTATATCTTAACCTCGCAACTCATCAAACAAGAACTGTCTTGAAATTAAGATATAAGATGTTACAATGCTCAACGTATCTAAAGAATCCAAAAAAAAAACACAAATTCATTACCAAACTTCATGCACAACCCAATCATATTCCGATACACAGCTCATAAGACAGAAAATTCCTGAACCGAACTATAGGAAACCGGTTCTAACTTGTTCTTTCTTTCCAAAACGTTACTACACCTCTCCAAGGTGAGACCTTCAACCACCCATAACCTACCAGCATTAATTCAAAAGTTTCCCACTACTATCAAGCTAACTTTTTTGACAATTTGGCTGCCTCAAGCCTTTCCTGTATTACCACTATCTTGTTGGTTGTTTCTTGTACCAAATTCGATCCATTCAACTCACTCTCTCCAGTTACGGCCCATAAAATGGTAACCTACATTCCTTTCCATACCATGCTTCAAATGAAGCACATCCATACTCAAATGATAATCTCCACCTTAGGGAAAAACTTATCTCACAAAGTGAGTATTCCAATACCTCTAAAATCACCATACTTGTCCTAAAGCATAGCTAGGAAACGGGGTGACTTAGTCATTCCATTGACTTTCACCCAACCGCAATCGTATCACTACACACACTTGGGGAACTTAACAACAAAAAACCTTAAGTTCCCTTTCCCACTTCTACTCGGGTAACTCAGGTTGTAGCAACAATCCTGAAGATCCTTGATACTCAACTTCCTCTTCCGAATACGCTAAATACTTACTACCGCAACTAGCTATATCCTTCTTCATACTCAGCCATCGATTAGTTAACCTAAAACCACACAACATCGTATCCGCTCCAGGATGGATAGAATACTTTGTCGTATACGCCTCTTCAATAGCCAAGGTCCTTACATCTCTCCAAATGGAGGTCCAAACCTTGTCTAACCAATATGAACCACTCTCCATCTCTTTTCACACTCGTTGGTCCAAGCCACGCAACATCTTATGTTGACGCGTTCTTTACTTTGGACATCTTATCTTATGCCACCAACATCTTTTTCTCAAACCTAGATCGGATCGTCGTACATCTATCTCGAACTCATTCTTGGCTTCACTCCTTCTTCCTACTCCACGGTACAACATCTACATTTGCCTTTCCCAGATGGTACTTGGCCTCGAAATCAAACTCACTAAATAACATCCATCCATCATCTTTGCCTCATGTTCAATCCTTCCGATTGAAAGTGTGTTGGAGACATTCATGATCCGTATAGATTACTCTCCATGTCTCGTTCACTTAATGCCTCTAGCATTATAAGGCAAAACCTACCACGTTAGTCATGCAATCCTTCATAAGAACCTTCAGTTGTCGCGACGTACAAGCAATCACCTTCTCCCTTTTTTCCAAGCATGCTTCCAAATCCTTGCTTCGCGCGTCATAATATACTACGAAATTGTCTGCTCCTTCCGGCAATGCCAAGATCGGCTCATTACCCATTCGATTCCTTCCACATCTAGATAGCTTCCTCTTTGCTCCGCTTCCACGTTGTTGGAAAACTTCACGTACATCTTCTCTTCCTTCAGTGACTCCACGATCATCTTTACGTGCGACTCGTACTCCTCCTTAGACTTCGAGTCGGTTTAAAATATCGTCTGTATATATACGTTAATGATAAGTGTAAAAATACACATATCCGTTTGTACCTAAAATAACCCAAATAAACCCAAAACAGTCCAAAAATGGCAAAAATGTGCTTGTATTTGTGTTTTGTGTGTGCAGGTACGGATATATCAAAAATCACAAGAAAACCGTCAAAAACGGGCAAGCACGGACACGAGAATCAGAAGAGTACAAAAAGAAGCCAAAGAATCAAAGCCGAAGCCAGAAAAGTCAAACCCACAGTCAAATCCATTCAACATGGTCAACAAAAAGTCAACCAATAAAAGAGAAAACCCAAAAACTTTCCATTTTCACCCTCCAAGTTTCACAAAAGTCCAAAAATAACCCCTCACCCCTTATTGGGCCTAAGAAACCTTAATGGGCCTTCAACTACCCTAAAATACCCTACCCGGATCCAAGCCCATAGCCATAAGCCCAAAACCTAGTCCACTTCCCTTTTATATAAACCACAAGGGCCGTTCCTGCCAATTTCAAAAGACCTTTTACACTACACTTAGTATTAACAAAGACAAGGGCTAGTTTTGCAATATTGCCAAAGTTCAAACGATTTTTTTACCTCGTTTAGTTATAAACTTAGCGCCAAGACCCAAACACTATTCATCATCGTCCCAATCTTTACCCATGGGTAAAACAAGGGGCAAATCCAAATTAAGGGGTGAATAAGTCAATTCAAGAGCTCGTCTACAAGATGGCAGGGAGAGTTTAGTCTAATCAAGTGATCTCATTAGCTCACTCTCATGAGGAGGCCACGTCAAGCATGAAAAGAAAAGCACAAGGTTAAGTGGGATTTACTCTTGGATCACTCACACAACTAACACAATGTCACATCAATGGAATGACACGCTGGCGATCCTCAGTTACACACAAAATGATCAAACTGCTCAAAATCACTTGGCAATGATTAGAAGAATCAAGGGTGCGGATTGTAGGCTAGGAGATGGATTCAGGGGTCCTAGAAGCTTCTTTGGCAGCCTATAAAAAGGACTTAGCTCACACACATACGATACCTTCTTTTTATCTTATTTTTCCTTTTTCTAGTTTTTAAAATTTATGTCAGACATTAGATCTTACAAATATTGCTTATTTTAATTTGAATTATGTAATCTTCTTTTATGTAATGAAATGAATGTCTTTGGTTAAATAAATCCTGTGTTTACCTTTCAAATTCTCTCAAAGCCCTTTTACTCAAAAGCTAAATCTGTCTTAATAAGCTTTAATAAGCTCTTCTCAACTCTCAAGAGTCTCTAAGCTCTTGATGGAACTTAACTGAACCTAATTTTACTATTAAGAATAAACCAGCTTTGCATTTTGGGATTATTAGCTCATGGAAGGGGGATCTATAAAGGAAGGATCCCCAGGGACTTATACCATAGCTTATTAATAAGCTAAGGAGCTTGTAGCTGCCTTAATTGGCTCCTCTTGTTTAGCTAGAGGCCAAAGTAAGTTTTTCTTTAATTTCTTGCTTTAAATATCAGTTTTATTGCTTTCTAAACTTAGATCTGCTTATTTGCTTATTTAATTTGCTTATTAGTGCTTATTTGAATTTCATTTAGCTTATTAGACTAATTAGTTAATCTGTTTTTAGCTTAAGAGATATAGATCATTAGTTTAATATTTAGATTGTCATAAAACCATAAAAACACCAAAAATTTAGTATAATCTTAGATCTTAAGTTTTAGCTAAATCCAGTTGTTAGTTTATGCTTAATAAGTTAGTTATAAGCTAGTTTTTATCTGGTAGTTAGTACTTATTAATTAGAATTGCAATTTAAGCTTTAAATCATTTCTGTCAAAATGGTAAAGGGGTGTTTGGCATAAGCCACTTTGACTATCAAAAGTCAAAAGTTTTTGTGCAAACCTTTTGAGACAGCTTTGATTTCAGTTAAAAACAATAGGAAAAGAGTTTTCACAAGTTAGTTTGTAAAAAATCAAAAAGTTATGCTTATTTTAAGTGAGCCAGCACCAGGGCATTTTTAGACTTTTCTTGTACTTATAAAACTTTGATCTATGCCTTTCAAGGATTGGATTTTGCTTGGTCTGTGTTTTAACACTCTACTTGAGTGTTTCTAAGTGCATGGTTACCCCTTAGGAAACCTGCACTATTGGATTTGTGCTAAGTGTCAAGTGCATCAGCAGGAACTAGGTTGTTCCTGCTGTCACTTTTGAGTTTAATTTTAGTTAGGTAAAAGTAGGTCTTAGGTTCTTAAATTCAAGTAGGATAAAGTCTAGGTATAGCTTATTATAAATTAAGTCTTAATTTGCATTTTCTAGCTTATTTACCTAGCTTAATTCAGCTGTCAAAGTCACTAAATAACTAAAAAAAGGGCAAAAAACAGTAGGTAGATAGTTTAGCTCCTTAAATTTTAAATTCTAGTTTGTAGTACTAGATTTTATTATTGAAATAAGTAGCTTATAGGTGGTTGGTCAATTCTCTAGGAGCTTTTTCTCTGATATTGCTTATTGAGCTTTTAAGCTTAATTTGATTCTGAGGATTTCAGCTTGTTTTCTGACTTTGCATCTTTGTCACTTAAATTCAGATAAGCTCTAGTATCATTAAACTATTTCTCTTTTCAATTATAGTTAATACATATCATAAGCATTTAAACCTCTTTTTACTTTTTTATTTGAGCTTAAAATGAGCTTCTTATAAGATGTTAAGTAAAAACTTAGGCAAAAGTCTAGTTTCTGTAAACAGCTTATAAATAAGCTCTTTTTGAGCTTATTATTGGTTTTCAGCCCAAAGTGCTTTTGTTAATTTTGTTCACACCATCCTCTTCTACAACTTTGCTTTTGAAAGTTTTTGATAATAAGCACTTTTTAATTACTCAACTTAATTTGGGCCTTAATGGACTTATTTTGAAATCGGGTTAGACTTTCAGGGTAGGTTTTGTAACTTTTCAATTTCAGTTGTTTTTCTGTTAGTCCTTACGTTAGTTAGTTAGTTTCCCCGTTAGTCCTTTAGGTCTTTGCACCATTAGTCCTTAGTTAAGTATTTAATTAAGTTTATTAGTTTTAATTAGTAATTAGGTTTAGATTTTAATTAGTTTAATTAAAGTTTATTAAAAAGATAAAAATTAGGGCTTTTATTTTTATACAATTTCTGCATATTTTCTTTATTCAGTATAAATTTTATAAAATTTTTAGGATTTTATTTTTAAAAGTTTTATTATTTTTAAAGTTTTTTTAATTAGTTTAATTTTAGAAAAATCATATCTTTAAATCTAAAAAGCCAAAAATAATAATTCTTTTTTCTAAAATTTTCTTTTTACTTATTTTACTTAGGAAAAATATAATTTCAATTATTTTCTATTTCTTTTTATTTTTAGGAATTAATTAGAATTAAATAGTTTTTAAATAATAAAAAATTCAAAAATAATCAAAAAAATATTTTTCTTTTTCTTAAATATTTCTTTTATCCTAATTTAGGTTTAGAAACTTAGTTTGCAATTTTAGGGTTTAATTTTAGTCTAATTGCTTAATTGTCGCGTTTAATTTGTTTTCCAAATTTGTTTAATTGTTTAAATTGCCTTTAATTTTCAATTTTAATTGTTGTTTCTTATTTAGTAGTTATAGATATCAAAATTATCTATTTTCTTATTCAAATAAGAATCCAAGCTTAAACGAGGTTTCAATTTCACTAGTCGTTGGAGAAATGACCCGGGTGATCATATTTATCCTGTTAAATATACGTATTATATATTATCTTATATATATATTTTTGAGAGTGAATTTTCATTAGAGAATTTTTTTAATTGCTCTTAAGGTTATATTAGTATATATATTTTATAGTGTATTAAAACTTCACAATCAGTTTTTGGCGCCGTTGCCGGAGACTAGTGTTTAAGATTCCTTCGTTTTTAGTTTATTTGGTTTGAAGATCATTTCACCCTCGAAAGTTTCATTCTTGTTTTATAATTCAAAAATCCAAAAAAAAATCATAAAATATAAAAAAGTAAAAAATATTTTCATTTTCTTTTTAGTATAAGTAAAAGATAAAAAAATAGAAAAAAAAATCAAAAATATAAAAAAAATCTTCCTTTTTAATAAAGAAATAAAAGTCACCAATTTCTCGTGTATATGGACGTACACGTCAATGATGCTTCCGAGAGTTCAAAACCATCATGGGGGAATACGTGTACTTTGATACTTGAATGCTATCAGGTCAACTTCCAGGGGGAAGTAGTTTATACTACTTCACTTAGTATGGTTTGTGAAGTATTCTGCATGCGTGAGGAGAATTGTTACTGATCTCTTACATGTTCCCCTAAACGGATATTCACCAAGACCGAATGTCATGATACAGCATATAAGCAGTATTAGATGGTGTGGTTTTCCACTTCTACAAAATTTCGTTGTGCACGTAAATGTCAAATATAAGTTTTTTCTAGCTACATCAATGTTTCAGAATCTGCTCAAGATATGGATATTGGTTTGGGGGGAAGCTGATTCAGAAACTTCGCCAAAGAGGAGTCTATGAAGAAAGCTTTTTAAGACATGCTGCATGATTTGGGGGGAAGTTAATCCAACTCATGCATACTACAATGGTTCCAGAACAAGTCAAGACAAAGAAGATCCAAGCTGGAGTACAAATATCAAGACTAGAAGACAAAGACGTCATCTTCAGCATTGGGAGCGCCTTGAATGTCATTATATTATGTTGTATCTATACTTGTTAGGAACATTGTAAGTAATTCCGTATGCCCACATATTGGGGGAAGATTGTTAGCCTTAAAATATGTCGGCTAATACGGAATTACATTAGTTTATATTAGCCGGACACGCAGGGACTAGAAATGTCAAGTGTAGTAAGTAGATCATGTCCAGGGCTATATATATCCCCTCCATACTTCCATGGAGGGGTGAGGATTCATAATTTTGTAATAAGGTGTGTGTGTTTCTCTCTCTAGAACACACATATCTTCCCTTTTTTTTCTCACTAATAATATGGCTTTCTATTTGTTTAATCCTCCCTGACCTCCGAATCATTCTTGTTAGCTTATGAATCTTATGGATAACAATTGGTACAAGAGCTAACCGGGGGTGTATTGTATTCGTGTGTGTAGTGTTTGTAGTCTTTGTTGTTTCGGTTTTATAAGCTTATTGGTTCGGCTTCGTTTCTTGGCTTAAAATTTTTTATTCGTGGTCATTTCTTGTGTGGCTAAGACAAACGCAAGGT
The DNA here is from genome assembly GCA_026074375.1 of Tanacetum coccineum. Lineage (NCBI taxonomy): Eukaryota > Viridiplantae > Streptophyta > Magnoliopsida > Asterales > Asteraceae > Tanacetum > Tanacetum coccineum. The sequence goes on along the minus strand of BQNB010000591.1, from coordinate 118,800 downwards.
CAGAAAGAGGAAAAGAACGAGTGGTTTTTTGTTTGGACCGAACGAGTGAACTTCTCTCAAGGACCGAACGAGTGGAAAGCTGTTCAAACCGAACGAGCATAAATCTTTGTCAACCGAACCAGTGGACCGAACTAGTTGCTTTGTTGAACCGATCGAGTCAATTGAACGAGAGGACCGAACGAATTTAATTCTTTGGGGACCGAACGAGCTTAATTCTTTGGGGACCGAACGAGTTTAATTATTTGGGGACCGAACGAGCTTAATTCTTTGGGGACCGAACGAGCTTAATTCTTTGGGGACCGAACGAGTTTAATTATTTGGGGACCGAACGAGCTTAATTCTTTGGGGACCGAACGAGTTTAATTATTTGGGGACCGAACGAGCTTAATTCTTTGGGGACCGAACGAGTTTAATTCTTTGGGGACCGATCGAGACAACCGAACAAGCGTGGACCGAACTAGCTAATTTCAATAAGAACCGATCTAGTTGTTTTTATTCTTGGACCGAACGAGACAATTTTTCAAAAACAACCGATCTAGTTTTTTTTTCTTTGTCACGCACCGATCTAGTCATTTTTTGTTTACGGTTTCTTCTTGATTTTGTAAAATCCCGCGAAAGAAACGATTCTTTTCTCGGTTTTAATCAAAGATTTGTAAAATCCCGTGCACGTTAATTGATTTCAATCCACAACAACAATCACTTTACCTACTTAAGATCCGATATCCATTCACAACTTCATCAAAATGTCAAATTCAAATACCAATTTGCAAACTCAATCATCGAATGCTCTTCATAATGCTATCATGGAAGCGGGTAGCAAAGATCGTCCACCAATGTTAGCACCGGGTAATTACGTTCAGTGGAAATCCAGAATCAAGAGATACATTGACACCAAACCTAACAGTGAACTCATCCACTATTGTCTCCAAAATCCACCATACACGTATCAATGGGCTGAGAAAACAGTTCCAGTTGCTGAAGGAAGTTCTGAAACAACGATAGAGAGGTATATGGAGAACTATAAGAATGTTTCACAAGACATACGAGATCAAATGAATGCTGAAGCTGAAGCCGTTCAGATTATTCTCACAGGGATAGATAACGATATCTACTCCACAGTTGATGCTTGTCCGAATGCATGTGAAATGTGGAAAGCCATTGAAAGGTTGAAACAAGGTGAATCAATCAATGTTCAAGATCTTGAAACCAATTTATATTGGGAGTTTGGAAAATTCACATCACGAGATGGTGAATCACTTGAATCGTATTACTCACGGTTTTACAAGATGATGAATGAGCTTGTCCGAAATCAGTGTAATGTTACTAATCATCAGGTCAATGTCCAGTTCTTACTTCAACTACAACCAGAATGGCAAAGGTTTGTGACACTTGTTAAGCAGAGTCAAGAGCTGAAGACTGTCTCCTATCACAAGCTTTATGACATTCTGAAGCAACACCAGAATGAAGTCAATGAGATACGAACTGAAAGACTAGCACGTACTGCTAATCCACTTGCACTTGTTGCTCAACAACAACCAGTTTACCATCCTCCAAACCATCCTACTCAAAACACTCAATATTCCTCCACCAGATCGCAACAGTCTACCAGAAACAGAGGAAAAGCAATTGTTACATCTTCTGCTCCTACTTATGATCCAGAACCTGCTACGGTTACTGAAGATGATGAAATGTCAAAGGAAAAGGAGATTGACAAACTCATGGCTTTAATTTCTCTCTCGTTCAAGAAAATCTACAAACCTACCAACAACAACCTTCGAACTTCATCAAACACCAGTCGAGCTAATCAAGACAATTCTCCAAGAATCAACAGAGGAAAACACGTCATCAAAGACAGTATGAAAGAAGGGTGAATAAAATACAAGATCAGAATGCCAAAGAGTAAGATTGATACGGTAACGTGCTATTGGAGTCTGATTTGGTTGAACACATAAAGCATTATGACAGAATCAAGCAGTGCAAGATGACACAGTAGGTCAAGGAATGATTACAAATGCTGATGAATGCAGATATCAAACCCATTTATTGACGAAGAGCCAATTGTTGAGGTACAAGAAATGACTGCTGAATGCAATATCTTTGCTATAACAACAACAAAGATGGAGCAACCTGAGAATCATTGTTGAAGGTAGGTTGACCATATCCAAGAAATATGTCAATGTTTAAAAGACCTATATTGAATTCATCACCATGATAACCAGACAACAAATACTCAAAACAATCACGTCGAATCTGAAAAATATTTGCTCAAAAGAGACATTGCCCAATTTCAAAAAGATTTTCAAGAATGAAGCACACTGCATTGCTCTCGAACTAAAATAATCAAAATCAATCTTAAAAATAAGGGCAACATGGTTCCAAATTTTGAAACAAACAAGTAATAAAGCCAAGATTTGAAAAATTAAATTGATGTACTTAGAAACAATGACATCCGAATTAGAACATAGTGTGGCTACACTTACGTAAGGAAAAATGAGACTTTAAAAAGCATTACAAAATATTTGTATGATTCTATAAAAATAATCGAGATCTAGACTACAGAACAGACAACTTCTTTGCCTTGCTAGCTAATATTGAATTAAAAGCTTAGATTCAGAAAAAGGTTTTTGTGCAATTGCTGCTTTTAAAAAAATGACTTTACAAGGAAGTTAAAAGAAATCGTGTAGAAACTAAGTTTCTAGATAAAACATCAGTCCTGGGGAAACGTGTTACCATCACTAAGAAACCAAACCAGTTGTTAGACAACCGAATGCGTTTAAATCTGAAATGGCTCCAAAATGTCCCAAACACCGGTTTTGCCTCCCAAAATTGATGTTGGATTATGAATTTGTCAAAAACCAGTACACTCAACATTATTTGCCTAAGAAAATAGAATCCGCCTTTGGCAAAACCTGAATCACGTGATTGCATCTGATCTAGCCTCCATCTAGGAATAGTTCTAAAGAACATGCCAAGATTTGCTCAATGGACATGGTTCATAATCACTATCTAGATGAAGCTAGGAAAAAGACACAAGAAAAAGATAGGAACTCAAAAACTAGTATGATGCATTTTGCTAGATTTCAAAGCACTGCTGATGGTAGCAAACCAGAACCTAGGTAGCAACAATCTAACATGCTGTCTAGGTAGGTATGCCTGTAACTAAGAGTACTCCGCGTTACTATAAAGACGGCTTGTAGCCCAAAGAAGATCACTCTAAGAGTTCTTTCTTATTCTTTCTTAGATACATAAACAATTTGTTTTGTTCAATACATGTCATAAGTTTGTCTTTAATTAATGCAAATCATGATGCTAGTATAAACAAAACTCCTGAAGGAAGTGAATTCACGTGCTAAGATTCAATCCCATAAGACCAGAAACAGTAACAAACCGTAGATCAAAAGAGTCATACTCAATAAACTTGGGAGGCAGATTCTTTCACTCGGTGACATCAGTGAATTTCTCCTTAATAAGACTTCCGTTGTGTATGAGAAAACATCTCCTATATCTGATCTTAGGTGGAAACCCGCACTGTAAAATTTTCAATCTGTGGTCTTAGGTGGATTCCTACAGGAAAGTATTCGGACCTCTTGCACAAAGCGAAGATGTTGACAAGAGAGTACCCCCACGATTGTTAGAGGAGTGCGTGATGCGTGGATAAGCGGCGGGGCTAATATTTCATGAATGCAACAAATTCTGGATGGTAAGTTGCAGGGTACATGCAATCCGGGGAGTTGAGGTCAGAAGGAACAAAGTCGTTTGATGAGGTAAGTGCAAGGGTACCTTATTTAATGGTCAACAAGGAAAATCTCCGAGTATGTGTTGACGTTGAAAAAACGCTGATATCTCAATACCATTGTCAAAGTGGATTCACAGATGATGATACAAAAAATGACGTCGTGTTCACAACAGTTCAGGCCTCAAACCTCAATGTCAAATGACGTTTGATCACAACAGATCAAGCCTCGAACCTCAATTCAAACAAGACGTTTATACAAAACGGCTTCACGCCTCGCCCGACCAGTGTCACAGAAAGTTCATCATAGCAGCAGAGACAGTAACAAGCGTCAAATGAGCTGGATTTGCTATTCGGTATGAAAACGTCCTGTTGTTTTCTACTAATAGTTTCAATGGAGAAAATCAAGGTGTTTTTAAAGTCATCGTTACCTTCCGCTGTCACTAACTATAACTGGAAGCACATCAAAAAACGTCAACAACCTGATCAACTTCATCCACTTCAAACATCTAGCTACAACTGTCCACTGCTAATAGGAAACTTTGATTGTAAGATAATTTTAATACTCTTTATTTTTGCGATATTATAAAAAAAAAATTTGAAAAAGAAAATTACAAAAAATATAAAACCAAAAAAAAATAGAAAAAAATAAACCTAGAAAAACACAAAATAAAATCAAAAATTTTTCAAAATACCAAAAAGAATCTTCTCGACATGTCTCAAGAATCTGATTACATGTTACGTTACCTAGAAATGTTGAATAACATCGACACGGGCGTTTTAAATGAAGTTCGAGCGATAGGTTACAAATGCATTCAAAACTTTTCATTTCTAAATTTATTCTCAATGACTATTATGTACAGTTTCAGTGCATATCTCGGTCTCGAAGTAACAGGGCATTGTACGCCTCAGTGCGCTTACTCTACAATAGAAGAGAAAGTCTATCAATCATGTGTATTTTAAAATCGTTAAACACAATTTTCAAAAAGAAACTTTCAATTGCAAGAATTGTCTACAATATAATTTGTGGGTTAATATTTCCATAAAGAAGATGTAATTTTGATAAAAATTGTGCGTTCAACACTCCCTTTCCACTCGAAAATTTTCAAAGAATTGTAGTTCGCAGAAATGTCCATTTTATGTCGAATCATTTTCTGATGGGACTTTTTAAAACAAAGCCTTTTAATTTACGGATACATAATCATAAATGTCAAGTTTATGAATCCAAACACATTCTTTGAAATTAAATGTGGACACTATAAATGTCAATTATAATATACACTATTTACTAAGTCTTGCTCACTCCTCTTAAACATAATTTCTAGGTGTCATATTAATTTTTTCATGTCCAATGTCAAGTTTAATAAATATTTATGGTATCCACATATACAGTTTGAAGGGGACTGTTGGAGATCCCTGAATTCATGCAAAATCAGGCAATACATTTTTTTCCCCAAAATTTTCATCATGTCAATCATTAATCAATTGGTATTTCAAAAACTAATTGTTTTATTTATTTAAAATAAGGTGAAAAATGTATTAAAATATGTTATTATAACGAATAGTGATCTTTGAAGACTCTAAGCTCTCGCAACTCTTTTCTTATGAGCTAAACAATTTCGAATCACCGAGCACATTTGTAAGGGAGACGAATTGAAAATACCAATGTCAGAAAATGGTTTTATTGTTCGATCTTTATTCCCAACAACCTATTAATTCTTAAAGACAAGAAGGAAAGAAGATTCTGACGTCATAAGGGTGGTTAGTTAGGTATAATCGCTACGATCCAACCAGAAACCGAGGGATCTTACCCAAAGGCGCTCCGATAGTTAGTAAATAGCAGTCCTTAGGTATTTTGAGAATATGTTATAAGGGGGAAGAGTGAGGAATAGTGCCTGGACTAAGGTGATATTGTAAAGCTAACACTGGTAACAAATCGCCAACAGGTGTTAGTAAAGGGACGTCTCTGGATGGTATTGCATATGAAGGTGTTAAGGGAATGTGAAAAATAAATGTATGTGATAGAGCTGTGGTGGAGGATGCAAACGTGACAATGATCCCTGCGCTGTATACCGCCATAGTGCAGGAAAGCCGTGGTCAGAAAGCAAAATCGAGATCAAGGAATCGCACAAAGATTATGTGTTGAAAATGTAGAAAGGTCGACATGACCCAGGATCAATGCACAACCTTCCCATGCCATCTCGCAGTTTTCTCATCAAAAGAAACTTGTCTCTATTTTTCACGGATCATACACACGTTATTCTATTGACATCTCACTCTAGCTTGTTATATTGGAACATAATGGTGGCAGTCTGCTCCAGCCTCCGATTACTAAAACTGGTGCGCGACACGGGGGATGCACAAAAGCTCTTGTCGAGATAGTCCATAAGCAAGAATCAGAAGGTGGAGCAAAATGCTGCAGATAGGGTGCAGCTACGAATGTGTCAGAAGAATGCAGCAGCTTGATAGAGAACCGCTTAAGAGAAGCACGAATTTTTACTTCAACAATATTGGCGGGCTGGGGGAGGGAGTCCGCAGCCTGGCGATCTGCTCCTTCATATATGCAGAGTCAAGGATCTCATTCCGAGTGAGAATTTAAACTTTAAGTAATTATAGCAGCTAGTTGAACTGGAATGAGGGAACATGTCCGCTTGGTACCTTTCGGGGCCGAACCGAACGCGAGGACAGCCGATAGCTTCGATAAGTTATTTATGGTTGGGAGCGTTAGGCGAAGAAAGGGCGCACTACTAGGGATTTCAAGACTTATTTGTGAGGGAGGGCAGACTGAAGGACGAAACACCTTATATATATCCATGTCCATTAAATGCATTGAGCGATCGGAGTGACTCTTGCTAGGCAAAGGATGGCAGATACGAGTTAACTAACGGATGAACTATAGCACAGTGGCTTTAATCGTTGCGCTTAGTTCTACATGCTTTGAGTCAGCAATACTTATAGTAAATGAAGAACGAGCGGTTTGACACTAACGGCTATTGTGTGGTGAAGGGTCTGCGTACAGATACTACACGACTCACATAGGGGAGATACTTAGGAGAGATCGAGCCTATACGGTAGCTATTATTGGGGGGAGGGACACAATTAACATTCTGGCAGCTCAGATATTATCGATAGGATTAGAGAGGGGACATTCTATTGGGAATGCTATGGTAGGCGCGTGTGTATCCGAGGGGCGTGAGGTGTACACATACTACGCAAGTTTGGAGGGAGAGGTGAGGGTAGAGACTATAACAAATGCAGTAGGTGTCTCTACAGGAGGGTATTGAGGAGTGGGGTGAACATGCAACCGTATAGTCTGCTCTATACTAGAGTCTAATTGTGAGATATGAGACACTGAGGTATGAGTATAACCATAATTCATTCAGAGATTAGAGTATAGGGTTGGCTTGTGCGCGCGTTGATTGTTATTCTATATAGATTATTCTGTAATTTGTTATATTACTGGAGACTATTATTTAGTGACAGACTATTTGTAGTGAGTCCTTGGGTCTCGTAGCCAATTCCACGATGAGACACGGGTAGTTATACGAGTTAATAAGCGCGCGGTGCTCACAGCTATAGCAAATCACTCAAGCTTTTAAAAACATTCTTACAGAAGCTCATTGGATTCAAGTGTCAAGGGATAAGATATCTGAGAGTTCCTTTATCAAGGACTTCTCGCCCTTCACTGATCCAGAAGTAGCCTCAAGCGGTGCAAGCGATACGAGAACGAGATCAATCAATATTGGGGAGAAATATCTCTTGTCAGACGATCGTAAGAGAAATCATTATGTATCTCTCTACAAGAATCGTAGACAAGTCACACACACATGTTGTCGCAGAAGCACAAATCGATCACAAGGACAAGTCATTAAAGTCACACGGATGATTCACTGTCAAAACGAGTCAGATGATTGTCGCGTGACGTATCTACGGATCGGCGTGCTTCATAAGAACGTACAAATTCAAAAGATGGCAAGGGGCTGCAATAATCCAAGAAACACAATTAGCATGTATATATGTACTAATGGCACAAGGGCTCATTAAGTAACAACAGAACAAGACCTCTAAACAAGATGCCAAACAGCACTAAACGTCAAAAGTCCATATATTCATAACGTTACCACTGGTCTAGTAACATAGGTAGTACATTGTAATAACAAGAGAGACCTAAAGCGAGGCAGTAGGGGTGGGGACAGAGATTGTTAGCCTTATTTTATATATAATCTGGAAGCAGAGAAGGGGGAGTGTTATGCGGTATTTTGTAGTCGTAATTAGTCTTGTTTAAGTAAGGTAGGCTAGTTGCGTGGTGTCAAGCGGGGTCTTGGTTGGACACAAACTAAATATAGGTGTCCCGGTTGTGTGGATATATAGGGAGGGGCGGTCAAGGTCAGTCCCTAGTTTCTGAGGCCCAAGCCCACGACGCGCGAGGAAATAAAAGCCCGCACACGTGGCAGCTAGAGGCAGCTTGCTCGCCGTAGGGGGTATGACATAGCTATGTGGGAGAGTATCCTGAGCTCGTCCACACATGGTAGAGGAGAGATTGTCGTTTATGGTATGCGCCATTAGCCATACTCATTTGCAAATTCTGAGAGGGTGTGGGGAGAATCGAGAGTAGTATGCGTGTCGATCCCTCTCAGCGTATCTTCGTCTCTCTAATAAGTCTTCTAACTTTTCTATTCTATCTTGTCTACGACTTTATTTTAGAGAGAGCTATTGGTATAGCTTCTTGTTGCTTGAAATGGAATTAAGCCTTTCTATGGAAAAACATACATATCTTAACATCTAAAGAGTAAACAGTGAAATTTTCCAAGACTGGTTCCACACATGATGGTCTCCGTGACAGAGCAACACAAACTGCCATTACACCAAAGGCAGACGAAACCACAACTAATACACTCTCACTCCAGGGGCGAACATGTGAGCTATTTGTTAAAGATGGCCGCCAATTTAGTACAATACTGTCTTAACAGAAATACAGACAATCTTTCATACTCTTTATCTTCAATGTAATCTTTCATGACTATGATTCTGTAAACTACGCACATTCACAAGTTATTGGGTTCTTTGAAATATGTTAGGATGATCTCCTGTAGTTAGCGATACATAGGGCGTATGGCCTACGCATATTAGTAATACGCAATAGATATGAACAACTCTTTGTTGAAAGGCGAGCAAACACACAAGAACTTCAGACTTACAGCAGTCTGGCGACACAATCCAAATGACTGGGCAACGAACAAACGGATAAGTAACACATTATTCCTGCTTTCCACGTATTGACCAGCAGTCTTACAATAATTTGCTTTTTTGAAGAGACCAGTCCACCAGCTTAATTACTACCACAGCGTCGCACATAGGATACAGCTCTTCTCCAACAACACGTGACAATCTCTCTTTACATATAGCACACAAGGAGTACTATCCTCTTCTACCTAACAAGTCACACATATCACTATAATAAATGTACATAAACTCCTCGCAGATAGGTGCTATACACAACATAATTAGTCTTGTTAAGTAATAGGCTAGTCGGGTTCAACGGGCTTGGTTTGTAATCTAATATTGTCCGTGATTGTGGGCTCAAAGCCCAAGTTTAGCCAAGCCCGACCCAAGTAGAAAAGCCCACATGCCACTTACGGCTCAAGGGTATAAATGGACCCTCTCCACACATGGAGAGGGTGTTGGTTACCATTTGCATAATTTATGTGTGTGTGTAATCTTCCCTCTCTAGTTTCTCTCTAATAAATCTTCTAACTTTTCTTTCTATCTTTCTACCTTTTTGCTTATTGGTATAGCTTATTGTTGTGAAATGGATTAAGCTTTTGGGATAACATATATATACAAAGAGTTACTGTGAAATTTCAAGACGTTCAAGCTCCTGTGGAGACAAACTGCGCATACCAAGGAGACGAACCAAATAATTAAACCTATCTACTGGAAGGGCTTTGGTAAAGAGGCCGGCCAATTGGTAATCTGTCTTAACAAAATACAGTTCAATCATACTCTTTTCTACGTAATCCTTTATGAAATGATAGCGGACAACGATGCGTTTGGTTCTTGAATGTTGCCCTGGGTTGCAGGATATGGCTATGGCCGATTTTGAATCACAATAGATATGAATCTTGTTGAAGTGAAGCCATAATCGGTTAACTGTGTCCACATCCAAATGACTTGGGCACAACAAACGGATAAAGACACATATTCTGCTTCCACGGTTGACAGCGTCGTACAATATTGCTTTTTTGAGGACCAGTCCACCAGCTTTTTACCTAAGAATTGAGTTCCATCAGAAGTACTCTTGAAGGTATCTTTACATCCCGCATAATCAGCATTTGAAAATCCGGTTAGTTCAAAATCAGAACCCTTCGTATACCAGAGACCCATATTAACGGTTCCCCGGAGATAACAAAATATCCTTTTAACCTCCTTGAGGTGTTTCTTAGTTGGCTTAGCCTGGTACCGAGCACATAAACAAGTAGCATGTACAATGTTCGGTCTGCTTGACGTAAGATACATTAGGGCACCGATCATGCTTTGATATTTCGTTGCATCAACCAGAGTCCCATTTTTGTCAAGGTCAAGCTTGTCTTTGATCTCTATTGGAGTTCCAACAGGATCACAAGTTTCCATTCCATATTTTTTAAGGATTTCTAACACGTAGTTGGACTGGTTTATGAAAATGCCACGAGGGGATTGGTTAACTTCTATACCAAGGAAAAATGTCATTTCCCCTGTCATTGACATTTCAAAGCGGTTTTTCATAAGGTTAGCAAATAGTTAGGTATATCTAGGGTTTGTAGAACCAAAGATAATATCATCTACATAGACTTGTACCACTAAGATTTCATCGTCGAAGCATCTTATAAACAGCGTTGGATCAATAGTGCCTTTGAAGAAGTGATTTTGTTGGAGAAACTTTGACAATTCGTCATACCATTCCCTTGGTGCTTGTTTTAACCCATAGAGAGCCTTTTTAACTTGTAGACATAACTTGGATGATCAGGATCGATGAAACCTTCAGGTTGACACATGTACACGTCTTCTTTTAATGTACCATGCAAGAAAGCAGTTTTCACGTCCATTTAAAATACAGTGAATGATTTGTGTGCAGCATAGGCCAAAAATATCCTGATAGCTTTCATCCTAGTAACCAGAGCAAAGGAATCTTCAAAATCTATTCCTTTCTCTTGGCGATGCCCTCTCATAACCAGACAGACCTTGTTTCTAATGACCGTGTTCTCTTCATCATGCTTGTTCTTGAATAGCCATTTTAAAGTAAGGGGTTTTATGTTATCTGAAGCAGGAACTAACACCCATACATCAAACATTTTAAACTGGAGAAGATCTTATTGCATTAAATCAATCCATGCAGGGTCGGGCATAGCCTTTTTGACATTTCTTGGTTCCATAGTGCTAATAGTCAGTGCGTAGATGCACATGTCACCATCTGTTCGTAATTGATTTCTTGTCAAAACTGGTCTTGAGGGTTCTCCTATTACTTGTTCTAGAGGGTGATCCTTAGTCCATAAATATTCATGAGGATAAGGTTGATAAAACGTATGCATGTTCGATAGATCCACATATTATGAAGATGATGATTCAGCAGCACTTATGGATGGTGGAGCAAATGGATTTACAAATGTATTTCCATCAAGCAGAGCATTCAAAACATTATTAGCAACTATTTTAGGTTGGAGTGGAGCTTGATTATCTTGTTGCTAAACATGTTGTTGTTGTTGTTCGAGCTTGTAAACATCCTGTGAAGTGGTTGGAATATTTGTAGCTTGAGAGGATGAATTTGTTGGTGTTGGTGTGGTGTATGCTGTTGTTGTAGATGTCGTTGGTGTCTGAAGAACTTAAGGTGCTTAAGCAGCCAGAATAGTTCTTGTAGTAGCAGACGGTTGACCACCAATGTAATCATCATACATAGCTTTGAACAGTAAATCCAATTCACGTTCAGTTGGTTTTTGAGTTGTTATTATTGACGGAGTATAAGTAAGATCGAGTCTTGAACTGATTTGTCAAGAAGTCATGCTTTGAAGCCTGGGTTTTGAATTGCATTATTCAAAAGCCATAGTTGAAAGCTCATCAAATGTCACATTCATTGTCTCTATGATTTTCTTTGTCCTTCGGTTGTAAACTCTGTAAGCACAGGAATTACTAGATTAACTAATGAAAAAACCAATGTAACCTTTTGCACCAAGTTTCCCAATGTCTTCATGATCATTCTTGGGATAACAGAGAGCCCTGAATACATGAATAAAGGAGATATCTGGTTTTCTGCCGTTAATGAGCTCGTATGATGTTTGTTAAAATGATGGTGAATGATGGAATGGTTTTGAGTGTAGCACGCATTAGCAATCGCTTTAGTTCATAAGAATAACGGAGCACGAGAGAAAATCAACAATGTCCTAGAAGGCTCAACTAACGTCCGGTTTCTTCGTTTCACGACTCCATTTTGCTGAGGAGTTCTCACAGAAGAAGATTGGTGAGAGATGCCAACACTGTCAAAGTATTCTTTAAGCACTTGATTCTTGAATTCTGTGCCATTTTCGGTTCTTACAATAATGACTGGAGCTTGTAAATGGACTTGAATTTTCTTCAAGAAAGTCTTAATCTCTTCTGGTGCTTCATCCTTTGATCTGAGAAAGTGAACCCAAGTGTAACGAGAGTAGTCATCCACTATCACCATAACATACTGCTTTCCATTGATACTTCAACTCTCATCGGACCACATAAATCCATATGAAGGAGGTGTAACCTCTGCTTAGAATTTGGAACTGTTTGGTTGGGTAAGATGCCTTTTTACTTTTCCCTTGCTCACATGAGGGACAAAGATGTTCTTTATGATATTTGAATTTTGGAAGACCGATGACGAGATCATTTTTAGCAAGGTTATTTATGGTGTCAAAGTTGAGGTGGGATAAATGTTGATGCCATAACCAAGACTTGGTAAAAGTAGCACAAGCCATGAGGCAAATTGGAGAAGCAGAGGCCATTTCATGGAGATTGATGGTGTAAAGGTTTGTTGTACGATTTCCTTTCAACAAATCAACTCCTTCTAGATTTCTAATGAAACAGGTGTTCCTTCTGAAAGCGACCTCTAACTCTGAATCACAAAACTGCCCAACTAAGACCAGGTTGTGCCCCAAGCCCTCAACAAAATAAACCCTGGTGATCAATATATTTCCCCATTGAAGATCACCGTAACCTAAAATTGTAACAACATGATAATTTCCAAAGTAGACCATTCCCAAAAACTTCTAGACAATTTGATGAGAAGCTTTTGATTCCCGGTCACATGCTTAGAATAACTCGAGTCGACGCACCATAAACAAATTTGGTTAACCTGCCAAGAAAAGAAGTGGAATTTAGAAACCGTTTGATTATAAGTTCCTGGGGGTTAGAAGTACATTCATTATCACCATTTGAGCAGTCAGACTGACACTCAGATTCACTAGATTGCATTATTTTTCCTTTAAGGTCAAAAATTCTTCCACTTGGTGACCACCTAAGGCAAGATCTAGGTTTACTTAGCGTAGGTGAAGCAAGTCTTTCTTTGGACCCTAACTTCTTAGATTTCCCGACTTTTGGCTTATGTTTCTTTTGATTTGCAACATTTGAAACATTTTCACTTTGGTTAGCATTACGAGAATTCATGCCATTCACATAATTAAGCACACATACATCATGATTAGAAGTAATTAAACATTGCTTACACATAGCATAAACAACTCCAGATTTATCATACCGAATGGCAAGCTTAATGTTATTACATTTAGATGATATATGTTTCTTATTCTTAGAAAGCAGTAAATTCCTATGATGTTCTTCTACTTTAACTTCTTTATTCTTGATGCAACTACTCTTAGACGCAGAAGGACCCTTATCATTCTTTGTATTGCTCCTAGGCTGTGGCCTTCTGGTCTTAGCAGTGTTGTCTACACCTATAGAAAACAAACCATTTGAAACAGAATTGACATGTTTCTTAGTGATGACATGAGGTTGTGAAACAGTGATCGGATTTGTCCTAACGCTTGCTCTAACTTTGTTGATAGGCACAAATTTATCATTCCTAGAACTCTTAAACGAATTAATCCTAAACATTCCAGGGGTAATCACTTTATCATTTGTCATAACTTTTGATTCTGTGGTGGTAGGTACTGAGTTTGAGGTGACTGGGTTTGACAAATCATTCGTCTCAACAACCTTTGGAGGAATCTAAGTTTTTGAAAATTTTGGATGTGCATATTGAAATGCATTTGCCTGTCTCACAACAAAATTGTTTCTTAAAGATTGCAAAGATGGTTTCCTCTTAGTTGATTGATTTGCAAACTTAGTATTCACACTCGTACCTTTGGTGATGTCTTTTTGTTCAGAAACCTTATCAAATAAATGGGCTCTTAGCTTAGCATTTTCATAAATCGTGTCATGTAATTTGTTTTGCAAAGAGTCAATTATTGTTTTGGTTTAAGTTTGTGTCACAGAGATAGAGTCAAACAGGTTCTTGTATGTGGTCTTAAGATGATCATTTTCTTTAGCATAATTCAAAGCCTGAAACTCTAATTCCACATTCTCATTCTCTAATTTCTGAGACAAAGGATCAAGGGTATCTGATACACATGGAGTATCCTTACTTTTAACCGTTCGATCTTTTGTTGCATGTCATTATAAGCTTTATCGTATGAAATATTGTCATTTTTTCATTCTTCAAATTTTTTGTACCAATAATTCCGAAGTTTAGCATATTCATTCTCCTTTTTAATGATACAATTTTCAAATCGTTCTTTGATACGTTCAAGCTCAGTTTGGAGATCGGATGTTTCAACAACAACAAGATTTTGCACAATAGACATAATATCTTGACTGACAACTGCTCTCAAGAGACGCTCTATTTCAGATTCCAAAGCCTTATGCTTAGCAAGAGATTCATCAGCTTTGTTTACAAGAGATTTAAAATCTCGAACAAATTTGGCTGCTTCCTTCAAAATTTTGAATTCTAGCATCAACTTGGTTAACGATAGGGTAAATTTCATCTTATATAATTTTAAGAAGCTCTTGATGTGTAGAAGACGACCAATTGTGTATATCTAAAGTCATTTTTTGTTTGACAACACGTTGAAGAGTCACAATGGTGCTTTTTACCTCATTTAGAAATTTTCTTACGACACTTGGAGTAGTATCATCCGAAAACTCTTCATTTAGTGTGAAAATTGATTTTGAAACAATGGCCGTTTTGGAAGTATTTGAAAAATACAACTCTTCACGTGACTTGGCCTTTTGAGAAACAAAAACTTCTAAAAGATGATTAATCTTTGCATAATTTGCCGGTTTTATTTCTTTGTTCAATTGTTCATTTTTAAGCGACTCTTTTGAGCAAGTTGCAGTGTCTCCTCCGAATCATACACAGCAGGAGGATCATGCTTTTCTAATAATACATTGCCAAACTCTATTGTTTCTACTGAGCTTGCTTGAGATAAAAAAAAGGATTTTGATAATCTAAAGCCATTTTCTGTTCGGTGTGGTAAAACAAGTCTAGCTTAGGTGAAAGCATGTGCATCGTTTGAATTGATTGACCCGTTTTGACCAAAATATTATCTAGTTCCTTTATCTTATTCTCAAGTTGAATTTGTTTATCAAGAAGCTTGTCTTCGCATATTTTGAAATCAGACTTCAACTTTTTCTTTTCTTCTTGAAGAGAAGAAACAAATGATTTTTCTTTTAAAAGTTGGTTATTTAAATTTGCAATTTCCTCATTCAAATTCGTTATCATTTTAGCAGAACTTAAGTGAAGTGCATTTATCTTTTTAGTAAGACATTAATCTTGATAAACAGACTTTTGATAACACCTTTCAAGTTTGTCATATTTTTCTTGATTGATTTCAAAATGCTTTTCTTGATTTTTATATCTACCAAGCTCAGTGGTCAATTCAACATTTGTTTCTTTCAGATTGTGATTGACCGAGTTGACTGTCTCAACTTTAGTAGCTAAATTATTATATAATGAATCATATAAAGCATGTGTTTCCTCAGAAGTAGTAGGATATTGTTCTACTGTTCCCCCACTTTGTTCTATATTAGAAACACCAGAGATAACATTACTGTCATTCTGTGTGGTGTGGTTCCGGAATGGGATCGAGTAGCTCAGTATACTGCTCCTCTTGGGTAAGCATATTAAATATCTCATTATTATAGCAATTTTCATATTCATGTACCTCAGTTGATCCATCTGAATAATAGACAAGAGCGTGGTCAGTCTTAGTACCCGATGTCGATGCTTGCTGCAAATTAGCCATCAAAATGCAGTTTGCATTGACTTCCTTAATCTCTTCAAGATCTCCTGCAGTAGCCATGAAATCAAATTCCTCAGCTTAGAGTTGGATCCTTGCCTCTTCCTTTTGAGCAATCTGCAACTGAGTCTGAAGAAAGGCATCATCCCTTTTTCTTGGTCTGACTATGCAGTTCCTAGCAAGATAACCCAATCCTCTGCAATTGTAAAACCTTATCTATTTACCATTATTCCTAATTGCATTATTATCAGCCCGTGCTGCTACAACATTACCATTCCCATTCAGATTCAGATTCTGATTAGCAATCCCTAGAACAACAATAAGCCCGTCATAATTTCTAACATTCTGAATACTCAAATTCTAAACTGCATTCTGAACAACCTGTTTCTTAAGAGTTTGTATTGCATTATACCCATTCTGATTCCCAACATTCTACCCAGCATACTATCTAAACTAATTCCCACCATTACCTCCAACCATCTGCATCTGTCTGTCTTGACCCAAATTTATACCCGGTTATGCAATCTGCCTATTATGAGGGTTTGATGAAATTTGTTGGATGTTGTTGGTTGGTGTTGAGTAGTTTAGTTTGAATGCCTTAGCCATTAGAACAAGTGTCATGTTCATTGTAATTGTAGGATCTGTAATGTCTTCGGGATTTGGTATTAGTTGTTGCATGTAGTTCGTGCTGAATGATTGTTGTGGGTTAAAGTTGTTATTGGGTTGTGGTTGTTGCATGTAGGTAACCGGTGATGGTTGATCTTGGTGAAACACTGGATAGTTGTAAGGATTGTTAGAATTTGTCATAAGTGCCAAAGGATCATGTGCTCTTGCTAGTCGTTCTGCCCTTAGTTCATTTACCTCTGCCTGATTGTATTTCAAGAAATTATACAACTGAGTGTAATCTACTTCATGCAAATCCTTTGTTTGGTGAACGATGGTAACATGTCGTCTCTATTCTGGTTGTAAGTTGTTTAGGAAATTGAGATTATTGGCAATCTTTTCTGGAAAGTGTTTGTTTCTTTTGAAATCATTCATTAGTTTTGAATCCCAATCGATTCCTCATCAGTAGAAGTAAACCTTTCACATTCATTAAACAACTTAGCCTTTTTGTCTTAAATGCCAATATCATAACCATTCATCATTTGCAGAACACGTAACCAGATTTCCTGAGCAGTTTCACAGCTATCTACAGCAGCATAGATGTCTTCAGGAAGACCCATTAGAATAATCTGAATGGCTTGATCATCATCTTCCATTTGTTTAACTTCTTTTTTAGTAAGTTCATCATTAGTCTGTTCATGAAAGGTTTCAGCAACATGAACTTCACTATCTGGATCACCTGGTTCAGGAATCATTCATTTGACATATGGACCATGCATAATGGAGTTATATATTAGCTTTCCATTTGGTTTACTCTTTGCATAACGAAGAAGACGAGAAGACTATGGAACATAGTTGTCTTTGTTAAGCATAGGTGGATGGTTTTCGGCACCAACAGCATAAATGTCTTGTTGAGTTGACAATGCAAAAGTCATGTAAAATGATATGCAAGGATTGTTTTAGTGATTAGTAGTTTAAAGTTACTTTTAATTTTTTTTGTAAAGGTGATTAAGTCCTTGAAGATTCACGGGATTTTTCAATTCTATGATTTAAACCGAGAAAAAAGTAGATTCTTTTGCGGGATTTTACTAAATCAAGAAGAAACTGTATAAATCACCTAAACGAAGTGTATAATTCTCCCAAGCAAAGTGATATAATACTCCTAAGCAAACAGGTATACTTCTCCTAAGTAAACATGTATACTTCTCCTTTAGAGTGTATAATTCGCCTTTAGAGTGTTTAATTTGCCTTCAGAGAGTTTAATTCACCTTCAGAGTGTTTAATTCGCCTTCAGAGTGTTTAATTCGCCTTTAGAGTGTTTATATCGCCTGATGTTTAATTTGCCTGATGTTTAATTCACCTGATGTTTAATTCACCTTCGAACCCCATTTTTTCAAAACACTTAAAGACACACTTTTTGACGTTTTTATTTGATTTTTCTTGTACAACTTACTATCCTAAGACTAGTAAAACCTTAAAAACACAAACTTTATGGGATTTAACACAAAAAATTTGAAATCAACATTTTGAGTACTAAACCATGTTCGAACCAAAAAGAACTTAAAAAGATCAAGTTTTTGATGCTTTTTCGTGGTTTTTCTTGTACAACTAGCCTATACTATATAAAATAAGAAGAAAGATTAAAGCTTTATAGTTTTTGAACACCCAAAAGATGAGAATCCTTTGGTGTAGGGCGATTCAAAACACCTTATCAAGGGGTCTTGGTTGATCAAAGAAACAAAGATATGCTATGGTATTTTCTAGTGAGAGAAAGTAGAGAAAAGAGGAAAGAAAATGTGTTTTATTAAGATAAGAATGAGAATACAAAATGAACTTTCACCAACCCCCCATGGAGAGACATGGGGGTATTTATAGCCTAACACAAAGCTATCTATACCACTTATACAATAATAGTCCATGCGATTAGCAGTTGGTCTATAGCTAGTCCAATTCACGTGTAAGATGCCAGCTTCACTAAAAAGTAAGGCTAACAATGTCGCTCCAAGATGGTGTCATACGTGAATTGGTTACAATGTTTCCTACAAGCAAAAATAAAGCAAAATGATAAGAATGAAGTCCAGCATTTCTTGAGATTGTCTTCAGCGACCTTGATCTACTTGAATACTCTAGATTTATTTCTTCAGCTTGTAGAATCTAGTTGAGTTTTAACTCCCTCTTAACTAGTAGGCCCCTTTTTTCTTTAGCTCCCTCCCAAACAGACACCCTTGAGACTGATTAAGAATCAACGCAGAAGTCTTCTTAAGGACCTCCTTTCTCATTTAGGATACACCGTGGGAGGGATGATATCATCAACATCATCTTACTTAGGAAGCATTCCAGTCCCGAAGTACACACTTTATCCCTTTACCGAAGTCAAAACTATAGCACCAAAATCAATCAAGACCCGGAAATGCACTTTTCTCCCTCCCGGAAAGATATGGTATGAATTGCTACACCAAAGTCAACTAAGTCCCGAATATAAGCAATTTATCCCTCTATGTAGTCAAAATGGTAACATCAAAGTCAATTAAGTCCCGAATGTACCCATTTAAATTGTTTCACCAAAGTCAACTAATTCCCAAGTGAAAGTAATTTATCCCGCTATGTAGTTGAAACGATAACATCAAAACGGTGCCATAAAAACAACTAAGTACCAAATGTACACATTTCTCCCTCTAGGATGATGACTATTTGAGGAATCATCATACTCATGTGTACATCGTATATCAACTAGAACTACTTACTTAGCTTCATATACCCGTGATTGCATAAGCAATACTCCATGAGAAGATGTCGAATCATACTCTCTTTAAAAATTCTCTCTTGATCAACCCAAACTAAATCCCCTTATCTATTCTGTCGGCTAATATTGATGACCACTGGTTGAAGCATAATCCTTCACTAATGACTGAATCTTGTACTATCCGTGTGACGAAAGAATGATGCAGAGGCAAATCTCTGAGTACCATATACTCACCCAAAAGTATAAAAAAAATTACATCACTACGTAAAATCTCCTCAACAACGTGAGACACTGAGTACTACAATGTAACTCCTTAAAGTGATAGCTATAACCCATGAGTAGTACAATGTAACTCCTTAGAGCAGGTATAACTAGATAAATCAAGTCTTCATCACAAACCGTATATACCCGAACAAGTCATGTTGGGAATTATACATTCCTGACTTAGTACCGTTAGGTATATACTTAGTACTGATAGTTATAGTTAGTACTGACAGTACAAAGTGTTAAGTACTGCTCAGATAGTTAGTACCGTTTGTATAAAATAGTTAGTACTGTTTAAGAGATATGCATGAGATATTATAGGAGAAGATATGTATTATCTTTTGTGCATTTTGTAAGCCTGTTAGGGTTAATCCTTGGTCTATAAAAGGAACCCTACGACATTAGAGAGTAAACAAGCAGTTCAATATATATATCTCATCTCATACAATCATATCTCATAGTTAGTAATATGTAATCACTTTAACAGATTAATAGAAATCAAAGTTTAGTTTTTCATTGTTCTTCTTAATACTATTGTGTAGATTCCGCATATACAATAGGTATTCATAGTCAGTGTTTTCTCTATAGTCAATCTGTATTTATACAAGTTGGCTATCACCTTTAGTAGGCTGCAAAGATCTGTTCAGTTTGGGACTCACAAGTGGTATCAGAGCATGTGAGAAACTCTGAGTAAGAAGAACAAAAACCAGTTATAAATCTCTACCTTACAAAACTAATCATGTCTGGTTCACAAGATGAAATTCCACCACCACCATTATCACAAACACCAACACAACAAACTCCTCAAACTGTTTCAACCATCAAACTTCCTATTCTCAAGAGGGGAGAATACGATATATGGGCTATGAAAATGGAACATTATTTAGCCCATATAAACTATCCTATCTGGGAAGTTATACAAAATGGAAATGGACCTGTATCAATCACCACAGATACACAAGGTCAAATCAAGGTTCTGCCTCCAAGGACTGCAGAAGAGATCTTAGCTAGAGAAAGAGAAAGAAAAGCTAGGACCACTTTGCTTATGGCTTTACCAGAAG
The DNA here is from genome assembly GCA_026074375.1 of Tanacetum coccineum. NCBI lineage: Eukaryota > Viridiplantae > Streptophyta > Magnoliopsida > Asterales > Asteraceae > Tanacetum > Tanacetum coccineum. Next base: position 98,106 of record BQNB010000591.1, on the reverse strand, counting down.
ATCATCTTGCTAAATTTTATAGAATGACTGATGCAAAAGAGAAGTGGGATGCCATCAAATCTAGATTTGGTGGAAATGATGAATCAAAGAAGATGCAGAAGTATATTTTAAAGCAACAGTTTGAAGGTTTCTCTGTATCAAATTCAGAAGGACTACATAAAGGCTATGATAGATTTCAAAGTCTTTTGAGTCAATTAGAGATTCATGGGGCAGGTGTATCCACTGAGGATGCAAATCAGAAATTTATTAGATCTCTACCTGCTGCCTGGTCTCAAGTTTCCTTAATCATGAGGACCAACCCAGGAGTGGACAGTCTCAGCTTTGATGATCTGTATAATAATCTAAGAGTCTTTGAGAATGATACAAAAGGCTCTACTGCATCATCCTCTAGCACGCAGAATGTAGCATTTGTCTCTGAGAACACAAGTAGTACTAATGATGTTAGTATCGCTTATGGTGTTTCTAATCCTTTTGGTCAAAACTCAAAATATAAACAAACTTCATCATACTCCTTACATGCAAATCAATCCAGTTGTCCTCAATTGGATCATAAAGATTTGGAACAGCTTGATGAATTTAATTTAGAAGAAATGGACCTAAAATGGCAGGTAGCAATGATTTCCATGAGAATGAAAAAGTTTTACAAAAAGACAGGTAAAAAGCTACAATTTGATGCCAAGGAACCAGTTGGGTTTGACAAAACTAAAGTCGAGTGCTACAGTTGTCATAAGACAGGGCATTTTGCTAGAGAGTGCAGAACCAAGGGAAATCAAGATAGTAAGAGGAGGGATGCTTGAAACTCTGGAAATAAGGATGGGAGAAGATCTGGTAAGCAAGAGGACTCTAAAGCTTTGGTGACTATTGATGGAGAAGGTGTTGATTGGACCAGTCACTCATAAGAAGAAGAAGATTATGCTTTGATGCATGCAACAGTTCAGACACAGAGGTAACTTCTTGTTCAAAAGAATGTAAAGAGTCTTATGCTAAACTTAAAAAACTGTATGATGAACAAAGAGCACAGCTTAGTGATGCAAGCATAGAAATATAGGCATATACTCAAGGTCTAAAGAAAGTTGAAGCATAATTAGTTGCTCATCAATAAGGTCAACTTTGGTATGAGGAAAAGATAAGGTTTATGAAAATAGACTTAGATGATAAAACTGATGTCTTAACATGCCATAAGAAACTATTGGCAGAAGCTCAAAAAGAAAAATAAGATTTAAAAGCTAAAGTAGAAAAATGGCACAACTCTTCTAAAAATCTTGGTAAACTGCTAAATACCCAAATGAGTGCTAATGATAAATTTGGGCTTGGGTATGGGGATCACAGATATAATGGCATTTTGAGTTTTGAAAATAAAGTTTTATAAAGTGTATTTATGAATAAGGAAAGTAAGTTAGTAAATCAACCTTTGTATGATAAGTTTGTAACAGCAGGAGGAACGCATGTTGTACCCCCACCCATGATAGGGAATTACATACCATCTGGACCTGATAGTCAAATAGATTACTCACAATTTACATATGGTCCAAAACAATCTCAACCAAGTGAATCTGAAACCCAAATCAGTGACTTTGATACCTGTGAATCAGATAGTAGTGAACCAACTGTCAATGAACCCAAAGTAGTAAGTCAACCTAAGGTTTGGTATGATGCTCCTATCATTGAGGAGTATGCATCAGATAGTGAAGATGAGCATGTGTCTCTACCAATAGAAGAACAGGAAACACCTAGTTTTTCTAACCAGCAAGTAAAAACTCCTAGGGAAACTATTAAGAATAAATTCATAAATAGTAAAAATCCTAAAGTTGACAAGAAAGGGTTGGAATATGGGTTTGTTACAAAAGCATGTTTTGTATGTGGAAGTCTTAGTCATCTTATTAGAGATTGTGATTTCCATGAAAAGAGGATGGCTAAACAAGCTATGTTAAACAATAGGTTAAGAAAGAAGTCTAGTCAAAGGGAGATTAGACCAATTTGGAATAATGTGCAAAGAGTAAATCATCAAAACCAATTTGTTCCTACAGCAGTACTAACTAGAACTGGCAAAATTCCAGTTAGTATTGCTAGAGCTAGCGGTACTACCAATGTTAGTACTGCTAGGCATAATTTTAACAGACATGCAGTACCAACTAATGCTGCTATGAAAGTTAATACTGTTAAGCCTATTGTGAATAGAGTTAGACCAAAAATTGTTTTTCATAAAACTCATTCACCATTTTCAAGGCCTTTTAATAACACAACATCACTTAAAACAAAATTTTCAAATCAAAAGGTTAATATTGCTGAGCTAAGTGCAGTTAGTGCTGTTAGGGGAAGAAGGGAAACTACTGTTAAGCCCTCAGCAGGTTGTAATTGGAGACCAAACAAACATTACTGGCACAAATCTCCAAATACAATGGTGGATCAAGACCTTGAGATTGTGCTACCTTTAAAGATCCACTAGGCAGACTCAAGCCCAAACAGGCTTGGGTCCCTAAGAGAATCTAATCTCTTTTATTCAATGTGCAGGATTATCTACATAGAGCTTTACAGAACAAAGGAATTATTGATAGTGGATGTTCCAGGCACATGACTCGAAACAAGGCCTACCTTGCTGAATATCAAGACTTTAATGGTGGCCTTGTTGCTTTTGGAGGAAGTAAAGGTTACATAACTAGAAAAGGTAAAATAAAAACATGAAAGTTAGATTTTAAGGATGTGTGCTTTGTGAAAGAACTTCGGCATTTTAATCTCTTTTCTGTGTCACAGATATGTGACAAGAAGAACAAAGTTCTTTTCACTGACTCTGAATGTCTTGTTTTGTCTCCTGAATTTAAGTTACCTGATGCAAATCAAGTCTTACTTAGAATCCCTAGACAAAACAATATGTACAGTTTCAATTTAGAGAACATTGTTCCTTCAGGAGGTTTAGCTTGTTTAATTGCAAAGGCCACAATTGATGAATCTAACAAATGGCATAGGAGGTTGGGTCATGTTAACTTTAAAAACTTAAACAAACTTGTGAAGGGAAACCTTGTAAGAGGTTTACCTTCAAAGATTTTTCAAAATGACCACACTTGTGTTGCTTGTAAATACTAAGCGATAGGGTTAGGACGCGCAAGTCGATTTCTCATCACATATATATATGTTTTCGTTGTAACGATGTACGCATCGTCGATCGTACTTTTCTATATAGTAACCGAGCGACTCTAATTATAGGTCGTGATCACGTTTGTGGATACTCATACTAGGCTTCTTCATTTGATTATCCGACCTTTTTAATCAAGGTAGTTCATACCCCATCTTATATTCTTTAATGGTTTTCATACTATTTATTCGGGGAGAATACTGCTCGTTATACCAAATACTTATTGAATTCCAATTTCATAAGCGTTACATAATGATTATGACTAAAGACTATACGGCACTTCACAGATTTCTAATACATGTTTTTGATACATGGTTTTTATACTATTTGAATTTTATTTAAGCTTGAATGCTTACTATATGATTTGAGATCATTGATTATCTATTTACAAAACCATGAGTTTTGAACATATTACTTGTTTTAAATTGGACACAGTGCTGAAGTTGAAGCTTGACCCGATTATGAGTTTATCTGCAAGATTACCTATTGGCAAAACGGGCCCCGAATTTCATGCAACTGTTTTACTTAATCCTATGATGTGAAGCGCTATAACATAAGTAGATCTATTGGCCGAAATGCCCTGACTGAAGGTGTGACATCCATGGCCGATCACCCCATAAATGACTATTTGTATTGAAAAATTTAGTTTTCTTAAGGTATTATTTGTTTGACTGAGGGGAGGAGGTATAATTGGTCAAGCTATATTTTCAAAGGGATGGTTAACAACATCAACAATCCTAAAAAGTTTTTGATGTTTCCTAGGTTTCTTCAAATGATTTTGGAAATTGAACCTAGGAATACCAAACAATATCATGCTTTTAAACTGACAAGCAAAATGTTTGCTAACATGAGGTTAAATTTTCAAGGGGACCACATGCCACTTTTGGCTACAATGCTTCCCCCTGCTCAAGCTGCTATTGCAGGTGAAAGTTTAGGGGAAGCTGCACCATCTAACCCTCAGACTGTCCCTGAGACTATCACTGAACCTGATCACTCTCATGATCATGAATCCACACCACCCAGACCAACAACTACTACTTCTAGTGCTCCAGTGAATGAGCAGGGTCCCTCTTTAGACCTTAACATTGCCTCTTCTTCAAGACCTCATGAGTCTGCTCCTGACCTAATCACTTCCACAAATGTGGAAGATGAAACAATGGGAGGTTCTTTTCATACATCACCTCTTAGGTCTACTCAAGCTCCACCTGCAGGTACAACCTCAGATGGTGCTGAGGCTCTTGATAAACTAACAGCTTTGTCTTTTCTAGTGTCCACTCTTATGCAGAAAGTGAATACTCAAGAATCTGAACTTAAAGCACACAAGCTGCTATTCAAGGAGGTAGTAGGAAAGCTGGTTAAGAGGGTAAAATTGTTAGAAGATAAACTCAAAGGTAGAAAAAGGAAGTTTGTGTTGACTGATTCTGACAAGGAAGAGGATGCTGAGCTAGATGTGGATCCTCTTATCAAGCTGGCTAAGGCAGCTGCTGCTGCTTCAGCTGTTCCTACTGGTGGTTCTCATGAAGCTGATATTCCACCTAGTTCCTCTATTCCTACTGATGAGTTTGCTGGTGGTTCTGATGTTCCTGCTGATGCTACTACTGGTCCTTCAACTGTTTCTCCTAGTAGCACAACAGTTCCTTCCCCTAGTTCTGTTCCTGCTGCTGAAACAATTCCTGCTGATAGTGGTACTACACCTGAATCTCCTTCATCACCTGTTAGAGATGCCAGAAAGGGAAAAGGTGTTGCTGTTGACGAACCTACTTCAACTCAGGATAAGACTTTCAAGCAATTGGAAGAAGAAAGACTAGGTTGGGAGGCTGCTCAGAGATTACACGCTCAAGAACTCGCAGATTTCGAAAAGCAAAGAGCTGAATCTCTTATGAAGGATGCTAATTTAGCTAGGCAGATGTCTCAAGACTTCGAGATGACTGAAGCCCAAAGAAAGAGACAGCAAGAGGTTCTTGCATCTGCTGCAAACTACTCAGATGCTGCTTGGGATATAATTTTGGCTCGTCTTCAAGAAAATCCAGACCTCACTTCCACAATTTTTGGGGTTGAATTTACTGATGATGATTTTGCAGCCCGGATGGTTGAGTTGGTAAATACTCGAAGAAAAGAACTTGCTGAACAACGGGCTAAAGAACGGAGGGAGAGGCCTATGACACCATCTCAGCTCAGGCAATATATGCGCACTTATGTGAAAAATCAAGGTCCTGCTGTTTACTCCACTGGTTGGACTATGGCTCAAGTTCGAAAACTCTCTTCTGAACAGCTTCAAGAGGAGTTTGATAAGATCCAACGAGCTGTTGCATTCACAAGGGGTTTCAAAAGAGATGGCAGTCCAATGACTATGTTCCATCTGTGAGCCAAGAACCATTCTATTAGGTTACAAGGAGAAAGTCTCTTGGAGCCAGGAAGAAGTCCTCTACTGAGTTGGATTTGACTGCTGATGATAGGTCCTTCATTAGAGTTCTCTCTGATGATTCTGATGACTCTAATGATGATGATGACCCTCCTATTTTTTGGCCTGCATTTGCTGCTTGGGAGGTGGTACCTACTGGACTGGGAGATGTCAATGCTTTGTACTTCATGGATAAGTCTTCCAAGTACTTTACTCATCTCAGGGAAATTCTTCATTTGGTTGATAGGAAAGATTTGTTTAAGCTCTATGGAATGGTAGTTCAGTACTATGAAGAGCATCCTCTAGCTGGTTCTGGTATGATCCTATGGGGTGATCTACAAGTCTTGTTTGAATCTCATGAAGGTGGTACTGGTGCTGGTGTTTGGGCAGATCAACAACAATGGGTTAGGAAGAACCAACAAACCTGGAAGATTCAAAGCTGGAAGCTATATTCCTATTCTGGTGTTCATGTGTTGGGGACAGTTAGTGGACTTGTTGTACATATGTTTTTTGACAAGAAGTATCCTCTCTCTGTCAACCTTATCGAAAGGATGCTTGATCATCATTTGTCACGGAACAATGGGTAATGAACTTACTACTTCGGTTCAGTTGATTGCCTTTCTCAAGAAACAAATTTCTGATTCCAGGCGTCCTAAGGTTCATGACTGGTACTGTTAAGTTTGTTATATATCTTCTATTTCTTTTTGCTATTTTCTTCTATATTTTGTGAAGCTTGTTGTACATGGTTTTTGCCTCTTGGAAAATCTTGGTTTTTGGTATACTCTTTTGGGACTGGATCACTTGGTTTTTTTTTAAAAACTGCAGATGAGCAACTTGGTTTTCAGGCTCATCTTTGTATTTCAGTGATCTAATTTGATAAACTGGTTTTATGGCACAATCTTTAAAGGAAAATATTTTTTTTGGTGCAACACTCTATGGCTCTCAATTGCCAGGCCTTTATGGCTAGAATTAATTGAATTTTGGTTCTCAATTACCAGGCCATCAGGCTAGAATCAATTGAGGTATGGTTTCAATTCCCAGGTCTATGACCAGAATGAGTTGATATAGCTTTAATGATTTGCTTAAAATCATAGAGTCCCTCAACTGACTGATGTTTCAAGTACTAAGAAGTTGAGATGGTTTGCAATCCACCATGGGAGTAACCCTTTCTGGGTCCCAAGGATTGTCTAGCCCACAAGCAAACGGCTATGTGGTAAAGGCTTATAAAATCCGTTGATGGTTGCCAGGTTACCCAAAACTGGATGGTTTTCACTTGCCATATTCTTGGAATGAAAAGTGGCTAGTCCAAGAGGGTACGGCTCTTGGTAAAGACTAAATCAAATCCGTTGATGGCTGTGATGGTTTGCCAAAAATCATTAGGGATCTCAACTCGCCAATGTTTCATGTACTAAAGAGTTGAAAATGGTCTCAGTCCTCCATGGATTTGACCCTTTCTGGGTGCCAATGGACTGACTAGCCCAAGAGTGAATGGCTACTTGGTAAAGGCTCATCAAACCCATTCATGTAGCTGTGGTGGTCTTGTTGCAGTCCACGATTAGATGCTGATTTTCTTGTTGCTGATTCAAAGTTTATGAAGGTTGCTTTTGGAGTCGGTTTCAAGATGATTGCTGTTCCATCCTCTGGTGTTTTCAACGAAAGATCTATCTAGAAACTTGAAGTTAACTGTGTCAAATTCAAGTTTAGGGGAGGATTGTTAGGAATTTTGTAATAGATAGTTACTACTAGTAGGTATGTAGTTCCTACTGGTAGAGTAAAAGTTCCTGCTGGTAGGTATGTAGTTCCTACTGGTAAGGATAATGTTATAGTTAGTGCTGGCAGAACAAAAGTTATTCCTGCTGGTAGTACAATATTAGTCCTGGTAGTATTATGCTTACTCCGGGTTGATAGTAAAGTTAGTTAGTGATAGGGATATGCATGAGATATCCTAGGAAGTGATAAGACTTATCACTTTAGCTTTAAGCGAGTCTTAAGGAAACAAGGAGTTAGGGTTTTATGGGTATTTAAGAAACCTACGGCCTTGGATGAAAAGAACGAATTGAATTAATCAGAGAAAAACACGTTTATTATTAATAGAAAAGATCCATAGAAGATCATTGGTTTTAGTGATTCTTTAAATCTGTTGTTTATATTCCGCGTAAACAATAGTTTCATTTGTTAGAGTCTCTCTTAGAGTTGCTTGTGATTACATAAGTGCTCTACAACCTCAACAGGCGTAAAGATCTATCTAGGGCTGGACCTTCAAGTGGTATCAGAGCCTCGTGGCTCTCGATCTAGGGTTGATAAGGTTTTCATGTAAAATTATTTTTCTGTTATTTTTAATAAAAAGGTGTATTGGGCAATTAAGGTTTTTATGCAAACCCTAATTTGTTTAAAGGTAGCAGCAGTAATGACACATGAAGGCTTCTAAATTTATGATCTCATCTGTGACGTGATCATGATGGTATTTATGCTTCATTCTTGTTCAAAACGCAGGATCTATGAATTAGCGACAACTTTGCTACAGAAAAAGTGTCGCTGATGGATATGGGACAGATCTATGACAGTTTTGCAACAGCTATGTGACTGATTAGCTACAGAACAGTGACAAATCATGTGTTGCTAAAGCATATGGGAGAAAGGAGATGTTGTTTTGTGACAGATTTTGAGACGATTTTGTGACACTTTTAAGGTATCGTCTAGATACTTTATCTACTTTATGGGTCTGCTGGTGTACGTGTGATAACAGCAGCAGGTGGTCGTAGTTACAAAGAAAACAGCAAGTTTAAAAGAAAAGTCGCCACAGGTTGTTAAAGGATGTGTGTGTAGGTGTGAATGATGGCTGCGTCTGTGTGTATATGGTTGGGATCTGCTAGTCATATGGTATATACATGGGCCTACGTGATATTGGCAGGTTTTGGTTAGAATTCACAGATGGGAAGGCAGTTATGAAGATAAATTCGTAGTTTGGGAAAGGATATGTTTTATATAAATCCTGATTGTTAGAGGATTGTATATTTTCCCAAAATTTACTTCCTGACTTTAATGGAGTGATTTGTGGAATGTACCAGATTTATAGAATTATATTCTTCCCATATTTTCTTGCTGGCTGAATCTGAGTACATGTAAGCTAATCATTTGTTCTGATCACACTCGGTAATTCATACTGGTCACTTGGTTCTTGCTGGTTCATCATGTTCCTGCTGATTGTGGGACATTGGTTCCTGCTGGTAGTTCATGGTTCCTGCTGGTAGTTCCTGCGGTAGGCTTTGTGGTTCCAACTGGTCTGCTTACGGTTTCGGCTGCTAGTATTATAGGTCCACAGACGTCCCTTGGGTCTTGAAAATGAGGATGTGTAATTTCATTTTTGAGGTTCAGTTTAGCTATAAATTCTTGATTGGAAAAGTTACACGCTCTTTACAAATATTTTGGGTGGCATATGATACATACAGTTTTCATGATATGTATTATTGAGGAAATAAACATAAGCATTGAGTAGTTTCTGGGTGATCCGTTTGAGCTTCACTAGACTATCGCCATTGCATGAGATCGCCATGCATATATTTAACTACAAGAATTATCCAAAAGACATTTTATTAACTGATATTGTAATAAGCATGTCTTTATCGCACTGAAGGAGAGATTTGAGAGATGGTGAGTATACATTTAAGGGATGCTTTGTTTTGATCATATACACCTATCTACATGCATCCACTTGAGGGAAGCGTTTACGAGTTGCACAAGACCCCTATTAGATGATTACAAAAATGGAATGAAGATTCAAGATATGCAGCTTATTATTGTGATGACATGTTTTACATGTTTCTTTCATACAGGTTGTTTTGTAATAATCAAATAGGGGAATGAATTAGTTGGGATTACACATTTATTTGATACAAAAAAAACCTATGAGCATAAAGAAGAAAAGAAAAACAATAGGGACTTATTTTTAAAAAAAAAAATGTATTATTTTTAGTTAGCTTAGTTAGTAAGCTATGGTTTGGCTTGTAAACCTAGTCCCTCTATTATATGAAAGAGGGTAGGCACCTAGGTTTTTTCATGGATTCAGATACAATGAAAACACAAAGGTGTGGTGTGTGTTCTCTTAGTCGTCATGTCCTATAAGGCGCCTAGGTTTAGTATCTATTAGTAGTTTATATTAATATAGTATTTAATTGTTTGGTAAAACCTTGTGCTTAATTATGATCATGTTCTTAATATTCCGCTGCATATATTGATTCATAGTTATGATATCCTAGATGAGTCCAAATCTTGGATTCAACAATTTTAGTACCTGATAGTGCAAAGTTAGTACCGTTGGGCAAAGACAGTACCGCTATAGAGACGTTGAAGAAAATACCGCCAAGGGTATAAAGTGGAAATTGAAACGGTTTCTTTGATTTTAGTTTGCCAACCCTATATAAACCCATCTCAATTTCACTAGTTCACTCACGGTAATTCCTCTCAAGGCTTTCATACATTCAAACCCTAATATCTCACTCACCGATGATCACAAATTCAACAACCATGGCTGTTCTTGAATCGTGCCCTAAACACAACATGGTTGCTTATTTAGAGAAGACTGATGAGAATGCAGAGTTTCATGAGATTATTGATTTTCTTGCGCAAAGCTCAATTCATAATGCTCTCACTGTAAGTCCAGTAGTCTCTACTACATTTGTTGAACAGTTTTGGATGTCTGCTAAATCCAAAATAATCAACAATGTTAGGCATATTACTGCCAAAGTAGTTGGCAATCCTGTGTCTATCTCTGAAGCATCAATAAGAAGTGATCTTCTTTTTGATGATGCCAATGGGATAGATTCTCTACCTAATCAGGCTATATTTGATGCTATACAGCTCATAGGTTATGAGGGGGATTTAATTGTTTTAACCTTTAACAAAACTTTGTTTTCACCCCAATGGAGATTTCTTTTTCATACAATGAATCATTGTATTAGTTCTAAAAGCACCTCTTGGGATCAAATTCCCACTAACATTGCCACTGCTGTAGTTTTCTTAACATTTAATCAGAAATATAATTTTTCTAAATTAATTTTTTATGGTATACTTAGACACTTAGATTCAAAGAAAAAGTTTGTTATGTATCCACGATTCATTTCAATCTTTTTAGATAAACAACTAATGAATGTACCAGTACCTTTAGACCATTTTCCTGTAAATGCGTTGACAAGTGAAGTTTTCTCCTTTATGGTTAAAAGGGGTAAACATTTTTCAGGGAAAGTCACACCTTTATTTGCTTCTATGTTGGTACAACCAACTGAGGATGAGGGTGCCACATTAGAAAGACCATCTAAACCATAACCTATACCCTCTCCTCCTTACCTAAGTGAAGTTCAAGTTGAGCCTCAGTCTGACCCATCCCCTAGATCTTCACCTTCTACTCATATTCCTGATTCTATTCTAAAGAGTTCTGGTGGGAATCATGGAGGTTAATCATCCAGTGATAAATCCCTTTCATGGAATGAGGGTGACATGACACTCTAAAGTGTGTATGATCTTTGTATCTCTTTATGTACACATGTTACAGATCAAGCCAAGGAAATTAAACACTTGAAGGCATAAATCAAGAAGCTAAAGAAGAAAGCCAAACCTATTATTACACACCATAGAGCTTGGATGAATAGTGTATCCTTAAAGCAAAGATTGGCAGGAAAGAAATCCTTGAAGAAAAACTGGATGCCAAAGGAGTCTGTATCCAGACAAGGGAGGAAATCTGCCAAAGCTAAACCTTCAGTCCATAAAAATCCATTATTTGATGAGCTTCCTGATCATACATTGGATTATATGGATACTGAAGATGCTCAAGATGTGGGGAGGACAAGAGAAGTAGTGAATGAAGAGAAGGAGGCTGCTGATGACAAAGTTAGTACTGAAGATACACTTAGTACTGCTCAACAAAAAGTTAGTACTGACAGACCAAATGTTAGTACTGACAGACCTGAAGTTAATACCGACAAGGAAAAAGATAGTACCGTTAGCTCAGATGAAGGAACTGATGATCAAACTAAAGGAAGAAGTGCTACTCCAACCACTCCAACAACTACCCCTACAATGTTTGGAGATGATGAAACTATTGCTCAAGTTCTTCTCAACATGAGCCAAGCCAAAGCAGTTTCAATAGAAAAGGAGAAAGGGGTAGAGCTTAAGGATGTTGAATAGACTGAGAGACCTAGGCCTACTTCAACCAGATCATTATTGACATTAAAGCCTCTTCCAACGATTGATCCAAAAGATAAAGAGAAAAAGAAAATTGAAGAGGAAGATGAGTCTGATACTGAATCTGAAGGTATTCCTGAAGCTGAAAAGAAGTTTAAGCAACTTGCTAGGGATGAAGAGATGGCTAGAAAGGTACAAGAAGGTTGGGAAGCAGAAGAAGAAGTTAAAAAGCTAGCTGAAGAAGAAGCTATAAAGACTGCCCTTTTAAATAAGTATGATTTTATCTAAGCAAGAATTGAAGCTGATAGACTTCTAGCTCTAAGACTTCAAGATGAAGAGAGAGAGCAGTTCACTGTAGAAGAAAGAGCAAAGTTCCTTCAAGATACAATTGCAGCTCAAAGAAGGTTTCTTGCAGAACAAAGAGCAATTGCAATAAGGAATAGACCACCTATAAGAACTCAGCTTAGGAATCAAATGATGACTTATCTGAAGCATGTTGGAAACAAGAAACACTCAGATCTAAAGAACAAAACCTTTGAAGAAATACAAGCTTTATATGAGAAAATGAAAAGGTTTGATGAAAGTTTCACTGCTGTTGGTTCCACTGAGGATGAGAAAAAGATCAAGGAAATGAATGAAAGAGTAAAAGACCCTGCACATAAGAGTTTAAAGAAGAAAGTTGTTGAAGAAACTCTAAAGAAAGAAGATACAGATAAGGTACCTGCAAAGCAAGATGTAAAAGAGCAGGGTACAAAGAAGAGAAAAGGGGGTCATATCAAAATGATTGCAAGGAAAAAGAAAAGACCTCAATCAGATGTTGACAGTGATGATGAACATAGAAAATGCCTGAAGATTGTTACATTTGAAGGTACCATTGATAGTGAAATAATGGAGAGAAAATCTGTCATTGCTAGATTGGACAAGGTATCATCACCAGATGGAGACTATCTTGTTATCTACAGAGCCAATGGGAATTTCAGGGCATTCAACTATCTGATGGAGGTACTTCATATCTTTGATAGGCAAGATTTATTTCACTTGTATGACTTGATGATGGAGCAGTACTCAGAAATTACATTAGAAGGAATTGAGTTGATTTTTTGAGGAGGTTTAAAGATAATGATGGAATCTTCAACAGAAGAAAATGATCAAAGTGATTTCTGGAATGATCAACAAGATTGGAAGATTGTCACATGGAAGTTATATGAAGCTTGTAGAGTTTACATATTAGAGAGTGAAGATGGGATAGTCATCCATATGTTAGTTGAAAGAAGATATCCTCTTTCCAAGGATTTATTACAAAGGATGCTTGATTTTGGATTGGAGGTTGAAAGAGAAAGTGCTGCTGCCCTTGATTTGATAAGATTTATTAAGCAACAGATTGATGAAGAGTGATGCTGTGAATGGACTTAAGAAGGGTTTGGGTGTTGGCTAACCACAACACAACAAATGGTCATCAGTTCACCATGCTTAATAGGCATAAGAACTGGCTACTCCATAAGCAAACGGCTTATGGTAAAGACTTCTCAAATCCGTTTATGGTTGACAATTTACCAAAAATTGTAGGGTTCTCAACTCACCTGGCTTCATGGTGAAGAGTTGGCTAGTCCAAGATCAAACAGTTCTTGGTAAAGACTACTCAAATATGTTGATAGCTGATAGTTTGCTAAAAACTATATGGTTTATCAATGCACCATGTTATGGCAATGAAGCATTGCTAGTCCAAAATCAAACGGTATTTGGTAAAGACAAATCAATTCCTACATTTGACATTTACCAAAAACTGTATGGTTATTATCTCACCATATTTTTGAAATAAAGAGTTGACTATCCCAGAGCAAACGGCTACTGGTAAAGGAAAATCAAATCCGTTTATGGCTGGTAGTTTGCCAAAAACTACAAAGCCAACTTAGTTGGATTGTTGCTGAAAAGATGTTGCTGACAAGACAAAGTTGCTGATGAAGATGGATAGTGTTTCAAGATCAGATCAAGATGTGTTAAAGTGTTTGGATACATCCTCCAAGAACTTAAGAAGATTAACCTAAAGAAACATGAAGTTAAAAGATTCAAAAAACAGTTTATAGGGAGGATTTTTGGGAATTATACATTCCTGACTTAGTACCATTAGGTATATACTTAGTACCGATAGTTATAGTTAGTACTGACAGTACAAAGTGTTAAGTACTGCTCAGATAGTTAGTACCGTTAGTATAAAATAGTTAGTACCGTTTAAGAGATCTGCATGAGATATTATAGGAGAAGATATGTATTATCTTTTGTGCATTTTGTAAGCCTGTTAGGGTTTATCCTTGGTCTATAAAAGGAACCCTACGGCATTAGAGAGTAAACAAGCAGTTCAATATATATATCTCATCTCATACAATCATATCTCATAGTTAGTAATCTGTAATCACTTTAATATATTAATAGAAATCAAAGTTAAGTTTTTCATTGTTCTTCTTAATACTATTGTGTAGATTCTGCATATACAATAGGTATTCATAGTCAGTGTTTTCTCTATAGTCAATTTGTATTTATACAAGTTGGCTATCACCTTTAGTAGGCTGCAAAGATCTGTTCAGTTTGGGACTCACAAGTCATCTTCGTCGAAGACAAAATAAGTACACTCCCTATGAAATCCTACTTCAATCCCAAGTAAGTAACATCGTACAAAAACCTCATAGTCATTAAAGTTCAATAATAGCCATTAAGAGTGAAGGTGAATTTTGATAAGGATCGTTTTTAGTGTAATGTATTGTGTTTGTTGTGTTGTTGTTTGTGATTTTTTTTGATGATGTGTTCAATGTTAACGGATACACGGCGTAATAAATATTCCATAAGCATGGCCATCCAAGTATTAAAACCCAGTCACTTATACTTTACCTAACAAGAAATTGTTTTAATACCCGGCTCAATCCAATAACAATAGCCCAATTATCAAACAAATAAAACTCGACCTTTTCTCTAATCCATATAAACTGCATGAGCCATATAACATCACACAACCCATGATCTAATCATTTACAATATTCGACACAGTCAATTTTCCAAAATCTAGCCCAACAATTAATCACAAAAGTATTTTTGGCTTACAATAACTCAGCCCTATATACAATAACTCAACCCATCCATTACATAAACTCGGCCCATGGTATTTATGAATACTCAGCCCATTCTTAAACACCTTGTACCCGGCCCAAGCTTACCTATCCACCAATCAGATATATATATCACAATCTCAAATAATTGATTTTGCTAACCCTAAAATCATTTCAGTCGCCTATCAGATGATAATCTCCCACCACCAACAACTGAACTCATTCTCAACTAATCAATCTTTGTAAATATAACGCGCCCTAATGATCGCCAATTCTTTCTTCATATCAAAATGAACGAACACCCTTTTAATTATTTTAGCATTAATCCTTGAAGACCATTGAAGACACAAGGCTTCAAGATCACACAAGTGGTCTCGGGTAGGTGATTTCTTTTCGTTTTCTGAGTCAATCGAAACAAAGAATTGATTTTAACATAGTTGTTATAAATCATTCTTTACTTTCGAAAATTGAATGAGGGTTATACATTCACAAAGATCACTAATGAATCTGTGTTTAGTCTAAAAAGATTGATGACAAATAAACACAAATCTAAGATCATTTGTCCTTTTATTTTCGAGTGTTGATGTGTGGTTTGGAGATTGAGATTGGATTATTTGATGTGATGAGGGGAATAGGTTTAGATTGTTGGATTTGTTGGAATGAAATTTGTGATGATGGGTTTAGATTTAGATATGTGGATTTGTTATTAGGGCTGTATGATGTTTATGTTGAGGCTTTGTTGGTTTGTTGTTGGTTTGATAATCTGTTGTAGTTGGTTTGGATTTGAGTCTGTCTTATTCTTCTTCTTTTCTGTTGACTTGGACTCGGCAATGACCAACTCGTTTGAGTTGACCCGGGTCAACTCGGTAATGACCGAGTTGACCCGGTTTGTGGTTTAACAAACCGCCACAGCCACCAAACTGTCACTGCCACCACCAAACTGCCACGGCCAAACCGCTGGCAGGTATTAAACCGCTATGGTGGTGGTTTAACCAAACCGCTAGTACTAAAATTAGACAAACCGCCGTTAACTTTTCATTTGGACAGCGTTTCGTTTAGTCGGACCATGTAAAATGTAAAACTGCTACACCTGTTACAAACCGCCACGGCAAACCGTCACCACCAAACCGCTGTGAGGTCACTGTCGTACTTTTGTACTTTTGTACTTTTTCCTAAAATTTTGGATCTTGTTTTTTCTTGTTTCAAACCGCTGGCAAGAATAACATTCAAACCCATAAAAAAACTTTCAGATTAAGCTAAAACCAAAAAATAATAAGCTCAAAAATAAGCTGTTCAAACTAAGAAATAAGCTATAAAAAGAACAGAACCAGATCTTCCTTTTGGATGAGTGTTGGAAAATAAATGGACCAAAAAACTCCAACAAAAAGCTTAAACATGTTATACACAGCAGGTTACTCATCAACACAAAAAAAATCTGTTAGGCTCTTTCCAGCCAAATCAGCCCACGAAAAATAAGCTGAAATAAGCTTATAGTAGGCTGTTACAGCCCACGAAACAATACATAATACAAAACACGAAAATGAAAGATTCAAGACCCCAACCATAATAATCGAACCAACCCAAGAATGAAACCTAGGCTTGTGATGCCACATACAAGACGATTCAAAACACCTTATCGGGGGGTCTTGGTTGATCAAAGAAACAAAGATATGCCATGGTGTTTTTTAGTGAGAAAGAGTAGAGAGAGGGTGAATTAAGATAAGAATGAGAATACAAAATGAACTTCCACCAACCCCCCATGGAGAGACATGGGGGTATTTATAGCCTAACACAAAGGTATCTATACCACTTATACAATAATAGTCCCTACGATTAGCAGTTGGTCTATAGCTAGTCTAATTCACGTGTAAGACGCCAACTTCACTAAAAAGTGAGGCTAACATTTTGGGTATTCGATTACCAAACACGAACCAAAAAAAAGAAAAACGCATACAAAATCACCAAATAAAACTCCTTGGCTCTTGATACCACATGTTAGGTTATCATTTCATCTCTTTGGCACACAAAATAAGAAAAATATTAGAAAGAAAGAGGGTTTAGAGAGAGAAATAAAAGAACGAAAAGGGTGACTTTTATTATGAGAAAATGATAAGCAACACCCTTCCTAACATGCTAGGGAGGAGTATTTATACTTAAATGAAGATAAGATCCTAAATGGGTCGTTTGGCTTTATCTTGGGCCGAACCTAATACAAATAGGCTTTAAGCCCGACACCTAGGCCCAATTAGCTAAAAAGACATTCCTGATAACTACATTTTCCTATACAAGGCTCGGGAATAATAATGACCATCACTTTATGTAAAAACACGGCTAACCGTAAATAAATTTCAAACTTAATTTCAAACCTTTTCAGAGATAAAAAAGACTTCTTTAAGGGCACATCTTAATTGACTATAATCTTATATCTTATATTATAGAAGATTGAGTACTCATATTTATTGTGGAGTCCTAATGATATATAGGATTGTTAAGCTCTATTGAAATAATTATTTCATCTCATCTTCAAGTGAATTAAGAAATTCTGATTTCATGAAACAAACCATTAACCACACAAAGCATGTTTAATATTTATCATTACAACTTCTTTTTTAAGGTATGTTTTTTACTTTTTAGTGAATATAAAGTGTTAAGTTAAAGCAAGGAAAAATTGATTTTTAAACATCCATTCATTTTTTTGTGATAATTGAGAGTAATTAGTATAGACTTTTTGTTTGCTTTTGTTGTTACAAATTCATCTTACCATTATCAATAGTAAGTATGAATAGTCCGTAAGTATTTGATTTGCTTACAAACATTATTATGTATGTGTGAGTATCTTTTTAGTTATTTGCATTTTTAATATTTAAATTCTTACACATGGTTTTTATTTTGTTGCAGTAGAAATCTAACAAACATTGGTAAGTCCAAAAGAATGCATCTAGAAAATCTATAGCGAGGTAATAATATAAAACAAAATGTAGAAAACTAGAAGGGGGGTTGAATAGTTTACCGCTTTTTAATTTTATGTTTGGCTTGATTATAAAAACTTAGATTCGACTTTATGTGAATTCACAATGTGCACAATATGAACAATTTAACTAATCAAATAAGTAATGACAAGATATGAAATAAGTATGCAAGATAAGAGATAAGAGATGGAAAGATCAAACCATAACACGAGGATTTCTAGGGGTTCGATAACGAAGCACCTCTTCGCCCTACTCCACTCCCCGAGCACCAAACTCAAGAGTTTTCTTCACTATGTCAACAAGCTCCCTTTAGGCGGAGAAAACCATACACAACTTAGCTTACACCAATTTTTGACACTAAGTGTAATGTCGAGTTCTAATCCTAGGTAGAACCAATCTATCACAACTAACCATACTATTTCATGACAATTTACTACTTCACTTCACCACACTACTTTTTCTTTACTTCACAACTTTACTTTACTTCACAACTTCACTTCACTTCACAACTCTTTCACAACCTTTCTATACCTCTCTTCACAACTTCACTTCAACTAAATACTATCTTGAACACACCAATCTAACAATACCTACTAAGATCACCCTGATCTAGCTATACTTACAATGATCACCACAATCTACTTAATTTACACAACTACAATACATACCTTCACAATATACAAAAGATTTACAAGATATGATACAATTGCATCAAGGTTGCAAGGACATACTCTAAACTATAATACTTCTTCACTTGATGGTAGGAAGTATTCTTCTCTTGCACTTGAGGATCAAAGCTTGGATCACTTGGAAACAAAGCTTTATGATTAAATGATCAAATGAAAGAAAAGAGAGTATAAACTGATTTAGAATAGAAAGAAAGTGTGTGCAAAAGGTGAGAAAATCAGTGAGGAATAATCCAGTATTTATAGGCAAACTGAGTTGCTTTTTTGTCTGGGCGGTCCCCTTAATTAGGGTGCTGGTCCCTTTAATAATTAAGAGGACCGCCCTTATAATTAAGGGGTCGTCCAGGCAGACGCTCCATTTTTTGTCTTTTTTGGAGGAGGTGTTTTCTGGAACATTTCTAGCCATTTTTAAGTAGAAAATTTGAATTCAAAATATTTATTTTAAATACAACATTTCTTTTAAATCTAAAAATGTTTTGTAATTAGTTATAAAAATGTTTGTGATATTTTTATAAAAAAGGTGAGGTTGAATAAAAACTCCTTTGATCATAAAATGCATAAAGCATTTATTTATTCATACCTTTAAGTGATTAAATTTTCAAAATAAAAATTTACTACTAATTATTTGTTTACGAATAATTTTTCATTAATTGTTTTTACATTTTGTGATTATTAAAACGTAGAGAGGTCGAAAAATATTAATAATGTTTTTAGGCATCATTTCTATCAACAATCTCCCCCTTTTTGATGATTACAAAATCTAAACTCATTAAATGTAAAATTATTTTTAAACAAGTATTTAGTGAGTTTTATTTCCATTTCTCCCTCTTTTTGTAGAATCAAAAAGGCTTCGTCGATGAATGTTAGTAAAATCGAAAAAATAAATGCTCCCCCTTGATGTGTACTTCCCCTCGTTCAAGGGCACCAAGAAATCGAGTTATGGTGACTTTGCTACAAAAAAAGGTAAAAGAACAACATTAATGTTTCTAACATATAGCCAAGGAAGGAAAAATGCAAGATATCAACCAAAAAATTTACACTTTAAAGAATATTACTAAAGATCTTTCATTAAACATAGAGGTTGTGTATAACACACAATCATACATCAAATAATATGCTTAAAGCATATTAAGACAACAAACATAAAATTTAAACTAGAAAGGTCCTAATATTCCTAGATTGCCATAAGAAACTATTGGACTTGCTTGCAAAAGGAGAGGGTTGGTCATTTATTTGAAAGTGAGAAAAAGTCAGCAAGTATCATGCTTAGTTGGTTGTTGGTGGAGAGTTTAGAGCAGAGGTGGTTGTTGGAGGATAGTCACGTTGAATTTGAGGTGGTGGTTTTGGACGAGTAAGAAGAAATTCAATCTAATTGATATCTTCACTCAAGGTTAGGAATTGTTTTTAGGTAAATATACAACAAGGACAATAACCAACATGTTGTTTAGCTTGATCCATGTAGAGGGTTTGAGGTAAGTTTGGAGAGTAAGGTGATGAGGGAGTGTTACATTATGAGAGGTGCATGGCTAGGAGGTTTGATAGGTCTTGAAGTTGATTAATGTCATTCATGAGCATTTCTCTATTTAGAGATAGAGGAAGTGGAGGTTGAGTGTGGTTATCACCTTGAGGTGAGGGTGGAGCTTGAGCATGAAGCACATTAACAACATGTGCATTGATGAGTGAATGAGGAAATGGAGGTTGTGTGAGTTGAGTTTGATTGAAGTTTTGTGGTGAAATAGGAGTATGTCCAACAGTAGTGTCACAAGAAACACCAAGTGGAAGTGAGTGAGATTTTGGAGAATCATAGTTTGTTTGAGTGGTAGGAGGGTTCTCTTGTGATGGTTCATTGAGAGGGGATTGTGGTTTAGACATTGGTGTAGGTAAGTTAACATAAACCTCCTTTGATGTGTTACAATAGTTTAATTTCTTTTTCCAAACGGGTCTTACGGATATTCTGGCAACCCTTAAAGGTTTGGGTAAAGGTTTTTGAGGGGAAGACATTGGAGAAAACAAGATGAGTGTGGTGATTATGTTGAGAATGAGGGTTGATTTATACTAAGAAATGGTGTAATTAAGGAAAGGTGAACATTGTTAGAAAACCAATCCAAGGAATGTTGGTGAGTTCAGGGAAATTTTAGCTAGGACTAGGTGAAAGAGGGTCAAAAAGCATAAAGAAACAGTAAAATCCATGCTTCAGGTGGCCGGTCTCCTTAAATACATGGTCGGCCGTTTTATCATTAAGGGGACCGCCCCTTTGAATTAAGGGGCCGCCACCTGGAAGTGTCCAGAAAGACCAGGTTTTTGTTTTCTTTCAGGAAATGGTAAAAGGTGGACTATTTTGTGGCCATTTTGCAGCAAGTCTTAATTTTTATGGCAACTAAGACTACACTATTTAACAAGCAAGAAAATAGGCAAACAAAGTCCTAATTTTGTTTTAAACATAATCAAGACTAGAGGCATTTAGCAAGTAAGAACATGTAGACAAGCATTTAAGAAGATAAAATAAAAGTCTTCAATAGAAACCATATTAAACAAATAGTTTGAATACTCCTAATAGTTGTAATGCTCTTAAGATTTCTTAAACAAGAGAAGTATGTGCCTAGTGTTGTAAACACATTTAAATGAGACTTGTGTTTGTATTTATAACCCTAGTGTGTGCCTATATGCGACAAATATGGAGTGACGATTATTTCGACTCTAAGAAAAGAGAACCTAAGAAATAATCAAAGTGCTCCTTGATTTAATGTTGCTCAATCAAGATTGTCGAAATATATATTAGATTATATATTTTGACAACAAGTGCGAGATCATTATGCATGATTTAAAATGTGTTTTTAGCATATAGCAATAATGTATGAATATAGAATTTTTTTATGTACTCCTGGTCGTGAGAAGGATTTTGATAAAAAGTATTGGGACTTATACATATATTAAGTAGAAAATCTTAAACCTTGGCTAAACCGAGGTTACGTAATCTTGTATATAGATTATTCTTTTGAAAAGTTCCCAGTGTTTGATTTTGTGCAAAATAGAATCCTAGACTCAGATATAAAAATATAAAAACTTTTTACCTACTGTCAGATGGCCGGTCCCCTTAAATACATGGCTGGCCCCTTTAATTTTAAGGGGACCGCCCGTTAGGAATTAAGGGGGCCGCCCATCTGACGAATATTTTTTCTTAATTTTTTGATTTTGGCATTTTAATTTTGATTGTAGTTCATTGTTCTTGTTTACATTTAAGTGCCTTATCAATCATTTATAGAAAATAAACTACTTAATAAATGTTTAATCAATTTGTTCCATCATTCCTAGACCTAGACGTAAGTAATTAAAAGGCTCACGTTTAAGGGGTTTAGTTATAATATCAACAATGTTATCTTCCGATGAAACCTTTTCTATGGAAATGTTTCCTTTTTGAACATTGTCACGAAGGAAATGGTGACGAATCTCAATGTGTTTTATACGAGAGTGTTGTACGGGATTCTTACTTAAGTCTATAGCCCCTTTGTCATCACACATTATAGGGATGTCATCTAACATAATGCCATAATCTACGAGAGCTTGTTTCATCCATAGTGCTTGTTGACATGCCTTTCCGGCGCTTACATATTCGGCATCGGTAGTGGAAATAGCAAGAGCGGTTTGCTTCTTCGAAAACCAAGATGTTAAACAACATCCCATAAACGTACAAATACCACTAGTACTTTTTTGGTCCACATAATCTCCCGTATGATCAGAGTTCGCATATACTATGGTTTCTATGCCGGACCCCTTAGGATACCATAATCCTAAGTGTGTAGTGCCGGAAGATACGTTTAACCGCTTCAAGGTGAGGGTTTTGGGATCCTCTTGGAAGCGTGCACAAAGGCAAACACTAAACATGATATCGGGCTACTTTCCGTTAAGTATAATAAACTTCCTATCATACCTCTATATTTGGTATTATCTACGGACTTACCTTCTACGTCTTTCGTGAGTTTTGTTTTCATAGATATAGGAGTTTTCATTGGCTTAGAGTCTTATCATCCAAATTTCTTAAGAATTTCTTTTATATATTTTGATTGATTAAAGAATATAAGAAAAAATTTAGTTCCTCCATCATGCTTATTTCAAACTCGTCATGCATGATTTTGGCAAAATCATCACACCTCTCTTAACAAGTTGATTCGAATATAATGTCATCGACATATATTTGGACAATGATGAGATTGAGGTCTTTCTTTTTAGTAAAGAGTGTGTTATCTACCATTCCTATGGTGTAATCATGTTTAATAAGAAAGGCTTTCAATCTATCGTACCAAGCTTTAGGAGCTTGTTTGAGTCCGTAAAGAGATTTCTTAAGTCTATAGACATGATTAGGTTTTGTGAAGTCAATGAATCCCAAAGGTTGTGCCACGTAAACCTCCTAATTGATAAAACCATTAAGGAATGCATTCTTTACATCCACTTGAAATAATTTGAAGTCTAGTGCACATGCATAATCTAACAATATTCTTATGGATTCTAATCTAGCTATGGGTGCATAAGTTTTGTCATAATCAATTACTTCTTGTTGATTATAACCTTGGGCAACAAGCCTAGCTTTGTTTCTAGATATGACCCTATTTTCGTCAAGCTTATTTCTAAATACCCATTTAGTTCCAATGATGGTCATATCCTTAGGATTTAGGACTAATTCCCAAACATCATTTGATATGAATCTGTTTAATTCTTCTTGCATAGCAATTACCCAACTTTTATCTTTTAACGCTTCATTTATATTTTTAGGTTCTATGGTTGAAAGAAAACAAAAGAAATTACTTTTGTCTTGGGCTTATGATCTAAGGGTTATTTGATTTAGATTACCTATAACATTTTCTAATGGATGACTCTTTGATTCTTTTATGTTTATGATTTCATTATTTTCTAAAGATTTATCTTCGAGATTATTTCCTAAGGGTCTTGTTTTACTAACCTTAATAGCTTCTTCTTCTACTAAATCATCATCCTCCAAAGGTAATGTTTTAGGCGGGGGAGGAGTTTCATCGAATGTCACATTTACGGATTCTTCGACTTTCATTGTTTGTTTGTTAAGAATTATACAGGCTTTACTATTTTGAGAGTATCCTAAGAAAACACCTTCATACGACTTTAGGTCGAACTTGGTGAGGTAATCTTTTGTATTAAGAATGTAGCATTTAATTCCAAATACTTTGAAATAGTTAAGGTTTGGTTTTCTACCTCTTAATAACTCATAGGAGCTTTTCCTAAAATATGTCTAATGGAGATTCTATTTATTATGTAGGTTGATATATCGACCACATTACTCCAAAATTTTTGCAGAATGGATTGTTCATTTAGCATGGTTCTACTCATTTCTTGTAGAGCGTGGTTCTTTCTTTCTACTACCCCGTTTGATTGTGGAGTATGAGAAGCAGAGAAATTATGAGAAATTCCGTTTAACTCACAATAGTTTCCGAATTGTACTTCATTATGAAATTCCCGACCATGATCCATTCTAATTGACACTATGGAACATCTTAATTTATTTTGAATCATTTTGCTAAATATTTCGAACTCTTCGAAAGCTTCGGTTTTATTTCTTAAAAATCTAGTCCATGTATATTGAGAATAGTCATCTACAATTACTAAGGTGTAACGATTTCCTCTATAACTTCGTACGTCGGATGGGCCAAATAAGTCCATGTGTAATAATTCTAAGCATCTAGTTGTTGATACTAATTTTTTGGCTTTGTGACTAGCATGAGTTTGCTTTACAATTTTGCAAGCGTCACAAAAATATCAGTCAAATTTAAGCTTAGGTAAATTTCTAACTAATTCCCTAGAAGCCAATGATTGAATTAATTGCATACTTGCATGACCTAATCTCCTATGCCATAAGGTGGAGTTTTCGTCTAAAGTTGCAAGATACTTTATCTTCCGGTTTATTTCCTAATTTCATCATATATGGCCCTCTTTTTCTAATTCCTCTACCTATGACCTTTTCATCTTTGATTATTTTGCTATCGTGTTCGGTAAATACTACTTTGAATTTATTATCACATATTTGACCAACACTAAGCAAATTAAATTTTAAATTATCTACGTGCTCAACATTTTCAATAATTAGGGAGTCATGAGAAATCGTACATTTGCCTATGATGTTACCGCGTAGATTGCTTCCAAAAATGATGTTCCCTCCGTTATAAGCTTTGTATGTAGAAAACAACTTTCGGTTACCCGTCATATGTTTCGAGCATCCACTATCTTTAATCTACTCGTCAGGCTCAAAGTTTATTCCTAAGCATATCTCATTGGATGCTTGAGCTACAAGACAAGTTTCGTCTTTAGCCTTTTCTTCCTGTAGAGATCGTTTTACACTCAACTAGGATTATAATAACAAAGATATAAATTTGCATAGTGGATTTAAAACAAGAAAAATGTTATTGAACAAGGTTTTACATTTTTACAAGCCCTAATTCTATATGATCAGTATAGAACAGTTACCTAACTATAACATGATCAAGAACACCTTGACCTTAGAGCTAAACCACACTAGACGTCTACATCATTAAACACACACACATTTTTGGTGCACACAATCACACACTAAAACAATGTGTAGGGATCTCTTTCTATAGAGAGTCCATAAGACATGCAAAGCAAATCTAATTGTATTAGGAAACTAAATCTTTTTCTAATCTTGATCTTTATCTTTTAAGCAAATCTTTTAGAATCCTCCATCTTTTGTAGAATTCCATATTGTCGATTTTGATCCTTTTGTTCATTCTTTATCCTTTTGAGCAAGTTCTTTTGTATCATCAAATCAATAATTCCCAACAATCTTCCCTTATTTGATGATGACAAAACAAACACTGATTCCAAGATGATCCCTAGTAGCTTAATCTTTAGCAGTCTTCATCTTCAAATCTGATCTTCCATGAATGAAACAATCTCCAATCTTCCCCTTAACTTAAGATTTCCTTTGAACTTGTTGAAACTTCTTCAACACAATGAAGTCTTCAACATCTTGTTTCATGCCATGCCACCACACATAATAAGTTGCAAATTTTGATCTTTGTAACATCTTCCCCTTTTTGTCATTATCCATTAGGAGACCGTGAGCTTATGTAACTTTGATCTTTACAACTACAAACCATATATTAAACTTCTAATCCAAGCTTTTCAATGTCTTAAATTACCCTCCATGACGCATAATAAGAATAATGAATTCAAGCAGTAGAAACTTAAACTAGCAGTAGTAATAATGACTTAGCAGTAGTAAGAATCAAAACCTTCCCCTCAAGTGGTGCATGTAATATATCCAAATGGTTAAACACTTTATCATATGCTTCCATTGAAACCAATATGTTAACCATCTCTTAAATCTCTTATTCTGTTGGCTTTTTGTAATGAATACTGATGGACAAAACTCAGTATTACAAACTTGATGCTGAAGTAGAATAACCTAAACTTGTGTCTTATGTCTTGTATTATCCACGTGACTCCAAACTCATACATAATTCCTTGAAGTATAAGTAGACCTCAATCTCTTGACAAAATCCTCATCCAAATAAGACACTGAGCACTACAACGTAACTCCTTTAAGTGATAGCAAATGTGCGCTTTGAGCACCAAAAGTTTATAGATCACACATTGATAGATTTGACAAGTCTTTGTCAACATCGATTTTAAGCTCGAACAAGTTATCTTCAAAGTCATCATCTAACCAAACTCGACATTAAGATATGATAAGAACACTCGTGAAATTCCACTTCATCGTCAAATAAGTGATAAACAATTGTCTCCGTAACCACCTTTTGTAATTAACTCCAAAAATATAACTATTTAATCAAACATTATGTTCTATCCGAGATCTAAACCATGTGTGTTATTCAATATCGAACAAAGCGAATAGTAGTATCTTTTAATCCTGAGCAGTAGTAACTACTAGTAACAAACCTAGCAGTAGACATAACCTGTTGTGTCCGAGAACAATCAGAACATATAAAACTTATTTAAGTTTGAGATTTGAAGCTATAAATCTTATCCAGTAGCCACACAATGAACATACACAGCCAAACATGAACCTCCAAGCTTCAATAAATAGGTAACAACTACCTACTTTAACCGTGACAGCAGTAAATTCCATTGGCAGCACTAACCTTCTCTTGTATCATCTTTGGCAGCACTAATTATAAATTGGCAGCATAAACAATCAACTAGCAGCATTAAGTAGTATTGCTTTGAACTTAGTACTGTTAGCAGGCAGTACTATTGTAACACAAAAATAGCACAAACTTGTATTCAAGCAATATTAACAAGCATGAGTAGCTTTAACGAACATAAGCAGCATTAACAAGTTTTCTCTAAGCTAGCAGCATTAATGAACAAAATCAAACAAAGATCACCGGTAGTAGGTATAGACGAAACTCTAACAGCAGTATCACAAAACAACTCAGCTTCTTGCGCCAGTATAATATCATATTCATTCTTCTCCAAAGTGCCAGTAGCATCACGTTATGCAAAAATAGTATTGAAACCCTAGTGAATTAGGGTTTACTCTAAATCACGTCACAACAGTAGTAGTTTTAACAAAATCCCTAGTTGAATTAGGGTTTTGTACAATCCTAGTTTCTTTATTAAGTTCTTAGCCTGTGATTGATGTATTCAAACTCTTAAAACATCACGAACCTCGTAACGTTGTTCAATGGGATCACCTTGCATCTTGAGCTCGTCATGTTTTGCCACGTATAACCTGGAAGAAAAATCATTTTGCCGAACCCTAAACCAGATCTTGACAATCATTGTTAAACATCTGGCTCAAATAATCAGAACGACATCAACTTCTACTTTTCTATTGTATTGAATTAGGGTTTGTTGAAAACCCTAGATCATTGAATTTCACCAGTTTACCAAAAATAGATACACAAATCAATTTACCCTCTCTAGTTTTACCATAAAACCTTGTAGAATCCTAGATCATGAGCCACATGGCTCTGATACCAATTGTGGAGATCGTTTTAGACTAAACTAGGATTATAATAACAAAGATATAAATTTGCACAACGGATTTAAAACAAGAACAATTTTATTAAACAAGGTTTTATATTTTTACAAGCCCTAACTCTATATGATCAGTATATAACGGTTACCTAACTATAACAGGATCAAGAACACTTTGACCTTAGAGCTAAACCACACTAGACGTCTACATCATTAAACACACACACGTTTTTGGTGTACATAATCACACACTAAAACAATGTCTAGGGATCTCTTTATATAGAGAGTCCATAAGACTTACAAAGGAAATCTAATTGTATTAGGAAACTAAATCTTTTCCTAATCTTTGATCTTTATCTTTTAAGTAAATCTTTTAGAATCCTCCATCTTTTGTAGAATTCCATATTGTCGATTTTGATCCTTTTGTTTCATTTTTTATCCTTTTGAGCAAGTTCTTTTGTATCATCAAATCAATCATTCCCAACACTTCCTCATCTTCGCCACTATCACTCCTTGCTCCTCCAATAAAAGATCTTTGATTATTGCTTCTTGGCGACTTTGGACATTCTCTGATGAGATGATTCAGATCTCCACATCTAAAGCATTTTCTTTCACTTTTACCATTTTTATCATTTCTACTTCTTTGAAATGACTTTCTTTTGTCTCGTGGTTGTCTACAAATCTTTTCGTCTTTTGAAGATTTTCTTGAATTCTTTTACAGCCTTGGCATATTCTTCGTCTTTACTATCGGAAGTCGAACTATCTTCATCACTTGATTCCTTTTTGTCCTTCAAGGCAAGAGATCTATTTTGTTCTCTTTTGCCTTTGACAATTTCAGAATCTTTCTTAATTATTACTTCATAAACTTTCAAATTTCCAATGAGTTCATCAAGTGATAGAGATGTTAAATCCTTTGATTCTTCAATAGTCGTAACCTTTGCACGCCATTTAGGATGAAGTGCCCTAAGAAATTTCCTAACATAATTCTTGCTAGAAAAACTTTCATCAAGTGCTTTTAGACTAGTAGTAATAGTATTAAATCTAGAAAAATCATTATCTATCGATTCCACTTTTGGAATCGTAAATTGTTTATATTGTTGAACAAGGAGATCTATTTTATTATCTTTGACTTGACTATTACCTTGGTGAGTGATTAATAAAGTATCCCAAATTTCTTTTGCGGTTTTACACATAAAAATTCTTTCATATTCTTTACGTGGTAAAGCATTATAAATCACCATTTTAGCTTTATTATTTTTTGCAAGTTTCTTTTTAAGATCATCGTTTTGTTTATCAAATGGTACAATTTCATCCTTTTTTGTTTCGGGAATATTTTGAATAGGAGGAAAATAACCATAGGTAATAACATGCCAAAGATCTAGATCTTTTGATTTCACATAAGTTTCGAATCTATTTTTCCAATAAATAAATCCATCACTTTCAAATAGTGGTGGTCTTTGCATAGATTGCCCTTCTAAATAATTTTCTGATTCCATATATCGATTTAAGTTTTAAAATACATTTTATTTTAAAAATCATGTTAGACGTGGCTCCTGATACCAATTGTGGAAAACTAGAAGGGGGTTGAATAGTTTATCGTTTTTTAATTTTATGTTTGGCTTGATTATAAAAACTTAGATTCGACTTTATGCGAATTCACAATGTGCACAATATGAAAATTTTAACTAATCAAATAAGTAATGATAAGATATGAAATAAGTATGCAAGATAAGAGATAAGGGATGGAAAGATCAAACCACAATACGAGGATTTATATTGGTTCGGTAACGAAGCACCCCTTCGCCCTACTCCACTCCCCGAGTACCAAACTTGAGAGTTTTCTTCACTATGTCAACAAGCTCCTTTTAGGCGGAGAAAACCGTACACAACTTAGCTTATACCAATTTCTGACACTAAGCGTAATGTCGAGTTCTAATCCTAGGTAGAACCAATCTATCACAACTAACCACACTACTTCACGACAATTCACTACTTCACTTCACCACACTACTTTTTCTTCACTTTACAACTTCACTTTACTTTAAAACTTCACATCACTTCACAACTCCTTCACAACCTTTCTATACCTCTCTTCACAACTTCACTTCAACTAAACACTATCTTGAACACACCAATCTAACACTACTTACTAAGATCACCCCGATCTAGCTATACTTACAATGATCACCACAATCTACTTAATATACACAACTACAATACACACCTTCACAATATACAAAAGATGATACAATCGCAACAAGGTTGTAAGGACACACTCTAAGCTATAATACTTCTTCACTTGATGGTAAGAAGTATTCTTATTTTTCACTTGAGGATCAAAGCTTGGATCACTTGGAAACAAAGATTTATGATTAAATAATCAAAGGAAAGAAAGGAGAGTATAAACTGATTTAGAACCAAAAAAACGTGTGTGCAAAAGGCGAGAAAATCAGTGGGGAATAGTCTAGTATTTATAGGTAAACTGAGTTGGTTTTTTGTATGGGCGGTCCCCTTAATTAGGGTGCCGGTCCCCTTAATAATTAAGGGGACCGCCCTTATAATTAAGGAGGCCGCCCAGGCCAGACGCTCCCTTTTTTTGTCTTTTTCTAGAACATTTCTAGCTGTTTTTTGGTAGAAAATTTGAATTTAAAATATTTATTTTGAATAAAACATTTCTTTTAAATCTAAAAATGTTTGTGACATTTTCATAAAAAATATGAGGTTGAATAAAAATTCCTTTGATCATAAAATGCATTAAGCATTTATTTATTCATATATTTAAGTGATTAAATTTTCGAAGTGAAAATTTACTACTAATTATTTGTTTACATATAATTTTTCATTAATCGTTTTTAGATTTTGTGATTATCAAAACGTAGAGAGGTCAAAAAATATTAATAATATTTTTAGGCATTATTTCTATCAACACAAAATATAATACATAATCTTGATTTTTTTTCTATCGATGACTATTCAGATGTTAAAATTATATTCTACCTCATACGTTTCTTTCATCATTTTTGACCCAAGAAATCAATGCAGAGCAACAAGAGCAGCTGAAAGGCATATACGAGAAATTCAAAGCAGAAGTGGATCAGCTCCTAGAGAAATGCCGAAGAACAATTAAAGGACTTGAAACACACTAGGCTCAAGTCAAAGGAATGGTAGAGAAGCAAAGTAAGATTCTTTTCCAACTATAAATCATATGGCAGTTAATTATTTAGACTCTAATAATTATTTTACAATAAGTATTGAACCTACTTGGAAACTGGAATCGCGTAAGTTCATTACAACTTGAACAATCACATTAGTTTTCTAGTTTGAAGCTGTGGATATATGACATTGTGACCTATTCTATAATTATATTAAGCAAATAATACGACGGGTTGCAATATAGTTATCAATGCTTCATGTCAAAGTGATTTACATAGTTTCTTGTTGTTTTCTTTGCTTTGATTTGCTTTGCAATGCTGCAAATTTACTAATATGGTATTATGCTTCCCTTGAAATGTAGAGTGGCCCTATGGCAGTTGTATATGCCAAGAAGAACAATGGTACTATAGAGGAACTCGATCGCACAGAAGTGATCATGAACAACTTTAATCGTATGTGGATTCAGAAAAGGAGTGTGGCATTCCATTTCGAGATTATTCATCCATTTGTGTAAGCATTTTGCTAGATTGTTTTATAGTTTAACACTATGGTAGATCACATTGATGGTTTAGTAAATTCCTCTAATATATCTTTGTTTCTTTTTCGGCTTTCAGGTGTATGATGTGGATATAAAGTATCATAATATGTCAACGAAGGTACATATAACCTCTTTGTAGTGATGACTTTATGTGCTCTTTGCAATTTGTTCTATGTTCTAGATGGTGCATATATTCATTAGCTTTGTATATGTTGCATAGATGTTGGACTTAAAAGGCCAAGATTTTGTTGGTGATCTACCTTTGCCTTGTCAGAGGTAACATATATCTGACAAATGATATACTTCTTTGAGATATGTGTGAGTTTTTGCTTCTTAACCGAGACATGTAAAAAGGAGGAGGAGATTAACTTTTTTATGGTTATTGTTTTGTTAGAGAAATTAATTAATAGTTTAAATTTATAATAATATAAATTTATAATAATGTTAAGACTTAATTTGAGAATTTAAAATATTATAGTTTTTATAGAGTCGTATGCGTTTGATTTTCGTTTTGGGTTGTTTAAGTTTACATTTATCGAGTATTTGTGGGAATCAAACTATCACGCTACGTGAATTGATCGAGCCGATCTGGGGCTTAACACTTAGCGGCTATGTTAGATTTGATGTTAACTCAACTTATTTTAAAACAATTTGACCAAGAATTGCAATGCATGTTTCAATCAGATGCACCGTTAGATTCATACTTCAACGGTTTGCGCTGAACATTACGTAAAAAATAATTTTATACAAACTGTGTGCATCGCATATGAAAAACAAAACTTGAAATTGGTACATCGATTTTGAAAACTCTGTATGCGTTTAACCTTCCTTCAACTTAACTTAAAACTCAACTTATTTTATAACTATTTAGCTAAACATAAATACGTGGCATGTTTCAATTAGATGCACCATCATACTTACACCTCAACAATTTACACCAACATTATGCATTGAATAATTAGGTACAACATCTGTACATCGCACGGGTCTAAGATTATGCAATATGTGTGTTAATACAAATAATGTCTAAAAACGTTATTTATATTTTTCGACCTCTCTACGTTTTGAAGATGACAAAATGTAAAAACATTCTACGATAAAAATAAACGTATACACGTTATTTAGTCGTAAATTTCCATTTCAACGCAAATCACTTAAGGTATGTATAAACAAATCATTAAACATGATTAATGATCAAGGATATATCTTTTTCTCTTAAACTTTACATTTTTACAAAAGTAATAAAACCTTTTTATAAAAATAAAAATATACAAAATATTTTTATTAAATAAAGAAATATTAAACTTAATTATATAAATTCAAAATCTTGTTCCCCCCCCCCTAAATAGATAATTTTAGACCAGACAAACATTTCCTCACTAAATGACAAAAAGAGGAGCGTTTACCTAGAGACGACCCCCTTATAGGTAGAACGGCCCTCAGATATATCTGGGACCGTAGGACCGTCCACAGGAGACGTTGCTCTCTCTTTTGCTTATAAATACTACACTATTTCTTGGCAGTTTCTCAACCTTCTGCACACAGTTTCTGTTCTACTTCTCTTTACATCTCTCTAAACCTTTGATCACTAACTTGTTTAATCTTGTTTAAGTGATCCATTCTTTCTTCTTCCCTCAAGTGCAAGAGAAGAAGTCTCGTATTCGCCAAAAAATGAAGTGTTGTAGATCAATGCTTTCTCTCCTATCTTCTTCTAGATTTGATCTCTATTTCTTCATTCTTGTTTAGTTGTGTAGATCCGGATAATGTATAAGTCTAAAATTGTTAATTATGTGTCGGTTAGTATTTTAGGCCTTAAAATACATTAGTGAAGTGGTAGATTGGTTCTAACTAAGATTAGGACTCGACATTTAGCTTAGTGTCAAAAATTGGTATAAGTGACGTGTAACAGTTTTCTCCGCCTAAAGGGAGCTTGTTCACATAGTGAAATCTCGAGTCGGATACTCGGGGAGTGGAGTAGGGCGAAGAAGAGCTTCGTAGCCGAACCACTAAAATTCTCAATGTTGTGGTTTGATTGTTCTATCTCTTATCTCTTGTCTTTCATTTCATATCTCGTAGTTATTATTTATTTTATGTTTGTGTTGTTTGTAGTTAGATATATTGTTTGCCTATATTATTGGTTGATCTCACATAAAAATGAATCTAGGATTTTTATAAGCAAACTTTTAAAACGGAAATTAACGGGTAAACTATTCAACCCCCCCCCCCCCTTTCTAGTTTCCACAATTGGTATCAAAGCCAGGTTACCCAAGATTTTTAAAATATATTTTATTTTAAAGCTTGGATCGATCTTTGGATTCTGATAAATATCTAGAAAGGCAATCTATGCAAAGACTACCACTTTTTGAAAGCGGCAGTTTTATTTATTGGAAAAATAGGCTCAAAACATATGTGAAATCAAAATATCTTGATCTTTGGTATGTTATTACTAATGGTGATTTTCCGCCTATTCAAAATAATCCGGAAACCAAGCAAAATGAGGTTGTCCCTTTTGAAAAACAAAACGATGACCTTAAAAAAGGACCTGCGAAAAGTAATGAAGCTAAAATGGTTATTTACAAAGTTTTGCCTAGGAGAGAATATGAAAAAAAAAATTATGTGTAACACGGCAAAAGAAATTTGGAAAACTTTGTTAATCACCCATCAAGGTAATAGTCAAGTCAAAGACAACAAGACGAGCTTTTGGTACAACAATATGAACAATTCATCATTTTCGAAAACGAATCTATAAATAGTGATTTTGCTATATTTAATACTATTATTACTAGTCTAAAAGCTCTTGATGAAGGTTACTCTAGCAAGTACTATGTTAGGAAGTTTCGTAGGGCTTTACATCCTAAATAGAGAGCAAAGGTCACGACGATCGAAGAGTCAAAAGACTTGACATCATTATCACTTGATAAACTCATCGGGAACCTTAAAGTTCATGAATTGATCATCAAGAAAGATTCTTAAATAGTCCAAGGTAAAGGAGAAAGGAGATCTCTTTCCATAAAGGCTAAAAAGGAATCTAGTGATGAAGAAAGTTCGACTTTCGAAAGTGAAGACGAAGAATACGCCATGACGGTTAGAGACTTCAAGAAGTTCTTCAAGAGAAAAGGTAGGTTCGTGAGACAATCACAAAATGACAAAAAGTCCTTTCAAAGAAGCCACGATGACAAGAACGGCAAAAATGATAGGAAGTGTTTTAGATGCGGAAACCCTAATCATCTTATCAGAGAATGTCCGAAACCACCGAGAGACAAGAACCAAAGGGCGTTTGTCAGAGGTTCTTGGAGTGACAACGGTGAGGAAGATGATGAAAAGGCTAAAGACGAAATGTGTCTCATGGCTCAAGCATCTAGTGAGGTACATTTCGAATCCTCTTATTTTAGTGATGAATACTCTTCAATAGATGATTTCACTTTAGATAGTGAATACCATAAATTATGTAAAATAAGTTTAAAAATAATCACTAAAAACAAACACTTAAAAGCTATTAGAAATAGTTTAGAAAACAAAATTAGTTAAAAGAAAAGTTGACTAAATTCGAGAAAAACAAGGGAGTTGATCTCGAATGTACAACGTGTCAAAAACTTAAGATTGATAACGAAAAACTCAAAGAGGAAGCGTTCCAACTTACTCAATTTCAAAAGAGTACACACTCATTAAATGAAATGCTAAGTCTTTAAAAACTCTCTAGAGAACAATCGGGTTTAGGATTTAACTCATTTGAAGCATCAACAAGCGGGACTAAGAAAACATTATTTATAAAACCTCAAAATGTGGAACCCACTGGCGACGGTCCCCTGGTTGAAGGGAACGGCCCCTCGAGTGTACAAACGGCCCCCAAAGCAAATCAGGGACCGTATGTCTGTTCAATAGAAATGAAAATTTTGTTTCATTTTCAAAATCCATTTTTGGTCCTAGACCAAAACATATAATGGTAAATAACGTTAAAATTCTCGTTGCTAGTGCTGATGAGGTTAAACGGTTTTATAAACCTTCTTTAATACCCGGAGTTGGATTTTCTAAACCGGACTTTAGGTCAAAACTCCACCTCCTAGGAGAATTAATAATTCTCGTCCTCGGTCTAAATCACCGCAACCAAAAAGAAATTTTGGACAACAAAATCGTCCAAATGGCTTTCCTGTAACTTGGAATAACTTCCAACCACAAAGTTACATGCCATGGGGAATTTGTCCTCCCTTCCTACATCCCAACCAGATGCAACAAATGCAAGGGATGTTTAATACTAACAATTTTGGACCCATGAGATATTAGGGACCAAATGCTTGAGTTGTTATGTTATATAAATAGATATGCCTTGGAATCGATTTGGAGCCCGACGAGTGAATAAAAGATAGTGGATGTACTAAACACATGACGGGAAACCGAAAGCTCTTCTCCACCTACAATGCATACAATGGAGGTAACATCATTTTTTGTAGTAATCTTCGCGGTAACATCATAGGAAAAGGTACGATCTCTTATGACCCCCTCAATACTGCAAATGTAGAGCATGTAGACAATTTAGGATTTAATTTTCTAAGTATTAGTCAAATATGTGATAATAAGTGTAAGGTTATATTTTCTGGACATGATAGCAAAATTACTAAGGATGGAAAAGTCATAGGTAGAGGTATTAGGAAAAGCGGCTTATATGTGATGAAATAGGAAAGAAGCCGAAAGACAAACTTTTTTTGACAACAATTGATGAAAACTCCACTTTATGGCATAGGAGATTAGGTCACGCAAATATGCGTCTAATTCAATCATGAGCATCTAAGGAACTAGTTAGGAACTTACCTACGCTTAAGTTTGATCAACATTTCTGTGATGCTTGCAAAATTGGAAAACAAGCTCACACTAGTCACAAAGCTAAGAATATGGTCTCAACGACTAGATGCTTAGAACTCCTTCACATGGATCTCTTTGGTTCATCCGCCATACGGAGTTAAGGAGAAAACCTCTACACCTTAGTAATAGTAGATGGCTATTCTAGGTATACATGGATAAGATTTCTTATAACCAAAACCGAGGCTTTCGATCAATTTGAAATCTTTAGTAAGAAAATACAAAACCAACAAGGATGCTCAATAGTGTCAATTAGGATGGACCACGGTACAAAATTTGATGATGAAGTGCAATTTAGAGAGTTTTGTAATGCCAATGGTATTACACATAACTTTTTGGCTCTATGCACTACATAATCAAATGGCGTGGTAGAAAGGAAAAATAGGACTCTACAAGAAATGAGTAGAATGATGTTAAATGAACAATCGTTGCCACAAAATTTTTGTTGTAATGCCGTAGATACATCAACCTACATCCTCAACCGAATCCTAATTAGAGCCATCTTAGGAAAAACACCATATGAACTCTTGAGAGGTAGGAAACCTACTCTTGATTACTTCAAGGTGTTTGGAAGAAAATGCGTCATCTTAAACACCAAAGACTACCTCACTAAGTTTGACCCAAATTCATACGAAGGTGTTTTCTGAGGTTATTCCAAAATTGTAAAGCCTACATTATCCTAAACAAACACACCATGAAAATAAAAGAATCACTCAATGTGATATTCGATGAATCTCCTCCACCATCTAAAGCATCACCCTTGGTGGATGATGACTTAAATGAAGATGAATCAATTAAGGTTACCAAAAAGAAAAACTTAGAAAATGACATTGAGGATGAAACTTTAGAAGTTGATGAAATTGTCAACATTAAGAATCTAAGAATCATCCATTAGACAACATCATAGGAAACCTTAACCAAATAACTCTTAGATCTCAAGCCCAAAACCAAAGTAACTTCTTTTGTTTTATATCAACTATAAAACCTAAGAATGTGAATGAAGCCTTAAAGGATAAAAGTTGGATAATTTCAATGCAAGAAGAATTAAACCAATTCATTGCAAATGATGTTTGGGAGTTAGTACCACACCCTAAGTGTTTGACTATTATAGGAACTAAGCGGGTGTATAGAAATAAGCTTGATGAAAATTGCATCATGTCTAGAAATAAGGATAGGCTAATAGCACAAGGTTATAATCAACAAGAAGGAATTGATTATGATGCAACTTATGCCCCCGTAGCTAGATTAGAATCAATTAGGATTTTATTAGCCTATGCTTGTGCCTTAGATTTTAAATTCTTTTAAATGGACGTAAAAAGTACATTCCTAAATAGTTTTATCAATGAGGAGATATACGTGGCAAAAACTCTGGGATTCATTGATTTTGAAATACCTAATCATGTTTATAAACGCATGAAAGCTTTTTATGTTCTTAAAAAATCTCCTAAAGCTCAGTACGATATATTAAAAGCTTTTCTTATTAAGCATGAATATAACATAAAGATGGTAGATAACATACTTTTTTACAAAGAAGAGAGGTTTAAATCTCATCATTGTTCAAATATATGTCGACAACATTATATTCGGTTCAACTTGTGAAGAGTTATGTGATGACTTCGCCAAAATCATACACGACGAGTTTGGAATGAGCATGAAGGGTCCTTAGATTACAAATAAAACAAATGGAAGATGGCATCTTCTTTAATCATTCTAAACATATTAAATAAATGCTTAAAAAATTTAGATTAGAAGATTCTAAACCAATGAAAACACCCATGTCCTAGGATACGAAACTCACAAAAGATGAAGAATGTGAGTCCATAGATAGTACTAAGTACTGAGGCATGATAGGTAGTTTATTATACCTAACGGAATGTATGCCAGATATCATGTTTAGTGTCTGCCTTTGTGCACGCTTCCAAGAGGATCCCAAAACCTCTCATCTTAAAGTGGTTAAGCATATCTTCCGATATATTAAAGGCACTACGCACTTAGGATTATGGTATCCTAAGGGGACCGACATAAAAACCATAGTATATGCGACTCTGATCATGCGGGAGTTTATGTTGACTAAAAAAGCACTAGTGGTATTTGTACTTTCATAGGATGTTGTCTAACATCATGGTTCTCGAAGAAACAAACCTCTCTTGCTATATCCATGATCGAAGCCGAATACGTAAGCGCCAAAAAGGCATGTCAACAAACACTATGGATGAAACAAGCTCTTATCGACTACGACATTCGACTTGATGACGTTCTGATCATGTGTGACAAAAAGGCGCGATTGACCTATGCAAAAACCTTGTGCGACACTCGCGGACGAAACATATCAAAATACGTCATCATTTTCTTCGAGACAATGTCCAAAAAGGAAACATCTCCATTGAAAAAGTCTCTTCTGAAGATAACATCGCCATCATTCTTACTAAACCCCTCAAACGTGAGTCATTCATTTATCTTCGTCTAGGTCTAGGAATGATGGAACACATTCGATAAATCGTTATCTTCTTTTTGTCTAGTCTCGAATATAGGCTACTCTCTATTCTATGTGTCGTGACAACTTAATTACTTCCTTTGAAGTATTTGAAGTATTTTTAATTAGCAAAATGCAAATTAAAACATCACTCCTTTCAAAGAAATTCGTCAAAAATCAAGCCCAAAACATCTTCCTTGCTGGTGGTCTGGCGGCCCCCTGATTTATTAAGATGGCCCCCAATATATCTGGGACCGTCGGCAGAAGTGACTTATATGTCTAGTAATAATTTTTTTTCAAAACAAACACACCCCTTTCTTCATCCTCTCCTACGATTGACGAACTAAAAATCACCGAACCTTGAAATCTTCCATTAAAACTCAAATTAAAGGAGAAATCAACATCATACACAACAACAATTGTAAGTAATTTCATCAATTTCTTCTCAATCTGTGTCTAGGATTCTATTTGGCACAAAATCAAAAACTAAGGCTTTTAATTTTTTCATGTGTTTTCATACAATTAAGACTAGGATAATACAATGTATAAATATTACGCTTCCCATAGACTTAGGATTTGCATAATTAAATGTGCTTAGAAAATCTGTGACATAAACAAAACCCAAATTTATTTTTTTTAAATTTCTGACATTAGGAAGTTCATAAAAATGTTTTCGTGAATTGTTAATACACTCAAAAAACGTTTTAGAAATCATACATGATAAACTCATGACCATTGATCAAAATGTATAACTAATATATTTTTCGACATGTTTGGATGAGCAAATTGAATTAAGGAGTGCTTCGGTTAAATCATAGGTGTTTTTGTTTAGAGTCGAGTTAACCACCATTCCACATTATTACATGTAGACACACACTAGGCATTATCTTTCGATACTTTGACTTCACATACACATATATTGAGTTAATTCTTTCTCTTTTAGGTGTCAATATGAATCTTTCTTCATATTGAACTTCAACAAATGAAAAACTATATATTCCCAAAATCTCAAACAAAAAATACATTCCTAAACACCTAGAAACCACAATCGAAAATCTTGAATCTAGAACTATTAATGTAACACCCGCATTTTCGGGACAACGCAGCGGAACATATATGGGTGTTACTTCATAGTACAATCACACATAATTGATAAAGAACGACTCAAAAGAGACATTATAATAACATTGGTCCCAAAATAACGTGTTTGAACAATATCCCATATTCGACATATGGTTAAACCATAGTACCACAAAATGTCACCCATCATAATATCGTGTATCACAAAACAACAAATTGTATCATAACATTTTAACACGGGGATATTTAAAAGTTCAAACATAGACCACGCAAGACCCTCCTCGTGAACTCCAAGTCATCCATCATCCTTGATTACCTGAGATAAAACATGCTAAAAAGTCAACGAAACGTTGAGTGAATTCATAGAGTTTTTCATAAACCATAACATGAACACAAGTTTTATTTTATACATCATCTTATAACATTGTGGATCAAACAAGTTATATAATTATTTGCACCGAGCTCATGACACCTCAAGCGTTAACATCAACCACATATGTAATAAATTACCATATGAAATAAACAATTTTTCTTTGTCCCCCACCCGAGTATCATCGCTAATATATACCTCATTTCTCTAATCACAAATCGCCTTTCAAGGGTGATCACCCAACAATGGATCCAAACTCCCGGACGGGGGATTCAGCCCCAATAGAATCTATCAAATGTATTAGCGCTCGCTAATCAAGCAATTAAGCGGATTCATGAAATTAGGGACTTAAGAGATAGGTACTCGTGCAAAATATAATTCAAGAAAGGATCCAACATACCAAAACAATCTTGTGTTCAAAATTTCAAAACAGCAAGTAGCTCACTCATCCGCCAGAGGGTTTTAAATAAAACATTAAAGTAAAGGCGCAGGCTATGACTCACCCAGATATCAAAGAGATCAGAATATAATAAGTCTAGAACACAGATAAAATCCCTTACGCACCACCTAAAATAGTGACGCGTCTTAGTAATAATATACAAGGAAAAATAATACGTACAAAAGTTTGACGAATATAGGATATGTTCCTAAGATAGCGCAACATGGTGGAGCAAAACAAGTTTCCCAACAGCAGCTCCAGATTTGCCCTTCTTATGTAAAAAGGTCATATCTCCCTCATCCGGAATCGATACAAAAGCGTCCAATTCGCCACATGTACCTAAGACCTATATCTATCCAACCATGTCTTTTGTTTACAGACCCTAAGCCAAAATTTTTGATAAAATCCCACGTTTTCCTACTGATCTGGAAACAGTCCCTAATTCTACCCAAAATATTCACTGAATTTCTTGGTTTTTCCGTTTTAGTCATAAATCCTAAACTAAAATAGTAATGAATGTGAGGCCAAGTGCTGGAGCTTCTATAAGATGTCTAGCATTGACCCAAGCTTTAAAACCTAAGCATTTGGTTCAAAAACCCTGACATTAACATGCTTCCTAATCCAATGTCCAGAATTGACCCATGGTCGTATTTTGACCATATCTCCCTCATACGGAGGAATTGGTTGAGCATCCAATTTACCACATGATCCCCTAAGAGTCTATTTTCCAAATATCAAATTATATCAGTAGGCACAGGCCAAAAATTTTGAGGAAATGGGGCGACAAGCTGCTGTCCCCAAAACAGTCCCTAGATAATCCTTCCAAACCTATTTTAAACTCATTCTAACCATTATCAATCATTATGCAAGGCTACTAATCATCTCCCAAACACATCCCTTACACTATAACATAACTTTTAAATCAAACCAAAGATTCACAAGATCAAAGCATGCATGCTTAAAAAGACCATCAATCAACCACATGCATTAACACTAGAATCAATTAATTGAAGTATGAAAATTTTAGGGATACTTACAACACCAAGAATGATAGTAGAAGATCAACAAATAAACCCTATGGTGGGTGTATGGGCTGCCGAAACCAAGGGGACAAAAACCCAAATCTTTCCTTGATTTTTATTTATCTTATCATTGGGGAATGATTGGGGTTTATAGTGGTGTTGATTTAAGATGAAAATAAGTAGATTTAATGGAGTTTAAGAATCAAAGGTTTAAGTAACTTGATGCATGGTGGTTTTTATCAATGGGGAGTGATTAAGGTTTATACTAGTATTGATTTAAGATAAAAAGGAGTAGATTTAGTGGGGTTTTGATGATGGTGATGTTGGTTTATGGTGCCTGCCGTCGAACCCAAGGGGAGGGGGAGAGTTCAATGGGTTTTTTATTTATTTAGGAAGTGTGTGTTTGAAATAGGGAAAAGAGAGATATATATATATAGTGAGTAAAAAAAAATATATATATAAAAGGGAGTGTTTGTTTGGTTGCAAAAAATTTAGAGGAGAAAGGGAGTGGGCTTTGGCTCATTCCCACTTAACGAGTTATACCCATAAGTTCTCGGCCTTAAAACCTTTTCCTGAGTCCCACCTTTTTCTAACGTCAAAATTTAACTCGATTGCACATGTAAACTTTATAAAAATAATTTTTTATAAAATAATGATATAATTGGCATTCGAGGCCAAAATACGGAGTCGATGATTTCTCGTTGCTCAAAAACGGTTAAATTCTTTATCGCATAGCACTTTTTCTTAAATCCGACGATTTTCTCCAAAATTGACAAAATAACAAAATAGAAAATCTTCTATAATTTAGAAAATAAATATATAAGTCAAAATAAAT
The DNA here is from genome assembly GCA_026074375.1 of Tanacetum coccineum. NCBI lineage: Eukaryota > Viridiplantae > Streptophyta > Magnoliopsida > Asterales > Asteraceae > Tanacetum > Tanacetum coccineum. Next base: position 55,896 of record BQNB010000591.1, on the reverse strand, counting down.
AATGACCTTAAGTTCGGGTTCTTACAGTTTTCCCTCCTTTAGGAAGCGACGTCCTGGCGCTTGTCCGGCCTTGTCACGCATCTTCTCGCAAAGAGATGAGGATACTTACTCCTAAAGAAGTCCTTACGCTCCCAGGTGAACTCCGGCCCCAGCCGCGAGTTCCAACGAACTTTAACAATCGGAATCTGGCTCTGCTGGAGCCGTTTCACCTCTCTATCCATAATCTTTACCGGTTCCTCGACAAAATGCAATTTGTTGTCGAGGTGAACTTCATCCAACGAGATGACCACATCATCATTCACAAAGCACCTCTTAATATTAGAGACATGGAAAGTGTTATAAATTCCATGAAGCTTATCGGGCAATTCCAACTTATATGCCACATGCCTAATTCTTTCGATAACCTTGAATGGCCCAACAAATCGTGGACTTAAGTTCCCACGTTTACCAAAACGTATGACACCCTTCCATGGTGACACTTTTAACATGACCTTGTCACCTACCTCAAATTCCATCAATCTTCTTTTAAGATCAGCGTAGCTCTTTTGTCGACTCCTAGCGGTTAACAAACGGTTCTTAATTTGAACTATCTTTTCCGTGGTTTCTCGAACCAATTCTGGGCCAGTGAGTTGGCTTTCCCCAACCTCACTCCAACAAACCGGCGACCTACACTTTCGCCCATACAAAGCTTCGAACGGAGCGGCCTTAATGCTAGCATGATAACTATTATTGTAAGAGAACTCAACTAAAGGCAAGTGTCTATCCCAACTGCTTCCAAAATCAATCACACATGCCCGAAGCATATCTTCCAATGTTTGGATAGTCCTTTCGCTTTGCCCATCCGTTTCCGGGTGGTAAGCGGTACTTAAGTCCAATTGAGTCCCCAAGGCCTTTTGGAGAGATACCCAAAACCTTGACGTGAACAAACTATCTCTGTCAGAAATAACCGACACGGGCACACCATGCCTACACACAATCTCCTTCAGATACAACTGAGCAAGCTTCTCAATACCATCGGTCTTCTTCATTGGTAAAAAGTGAGCTGATTTGGTCAGTCGGTCTACGATGACCCAAATCGAATCATAACCGCTGGGGGTTCTTGGAAGTCCAGACACGAAATCCATGGTCACTTTTTCCCATTTCCATTCAGGAATTTCCGGTTGCTGAAGCAAGCCTGATGGTTTCATGTGTTCCGCCTTAACCTTGGCACATGTTAAGCACTTGTCGATATATGTGGCGATATCAGCCTTCATATTCGGCCACCAATACAACCTCTTCAAATCTTGATACATTTTAGTAGACCCCGGGTGAATCGAATATTTGGATTTATGCGACTCATGCATAATTAAATCTCTTAATCCTCCATAAAGCGGCAACCATATGCGCTTATCATGATACCTTATTCCATTTGTGCGAATTTCAAAGATTTGCTTTTGCATCCTTCCAAGATTTTCCTTCTTCACATTTCCCTCCTTTAGGGATTCAACTTGAGCTTCAAGAATTTGTTGCATTAAGTCTTTATGATCCGCGAGCATCAAAGATCTCACCCTCAAGGGCTTTTCCCTTTCCTTCCTACTTAGAGCATCGGCTACCACGTTAGCTTTTCCCGGGTGATAACGGATTTCACAATCGTAATCGCTCAAGAGTTCTATCCATCTTCGCTGCCTCATGTTTAGTTCCTTCTGGTCCAAAATATATTGAAGGCTTTTATGATCCGTAAACACCGTGCACTTCACACCATACAAATAATGCCTCCACAGTCTAAGAGCAAAAACTACCGCACCCAATTCCAAATCATGGGTCATGTAGTTTTCCTCATGAGTCCTTAATTGCCGGGATGCATACGCGATGACCTTCTCACGCTGCATCAACACAGCTCCATAACCTTTCAATGAAGCATCACAGTACACAACAAAATCTTCGGATCCTTCTGGCAATGCCAAAATAGGAGCACTACATAATTTATCCTTCAACAGCTGAAAGGCTTCCTCTTCTTCTTCGCCCCACTCGTACGCCTTATTCTTTTGAGTTAGCTTGGTAAGTGGCTTGGCGATTAAAGAGAAACCCTCGATGAATCTCCGATAATAGCCAGCTAATCCTAAGAATTGCCTTACCTCGGTCGGAGACTTCGGAGCAGACCAACTCTGTATTGCTTCAACCTTTGCCGGGTCCACGTGAACACCCTGACTATTAATCACGTGACCGAGAAATTTCACAGAATCTAACCAAAATTCACATTTCGAAAACTTCGCATACAGCTTCTCCTTCTGAAGTAATTCCAGAATAATTCTTAAGTGCTCTTCATGCTCCTCCTTATTCTTGGAATAAATAAGGATGTCGTCGATAAACACAATTACAAATTTGTCGAGGAACGGCCTACATACCCGATTCATCAAATCCATAAATACTGCGGGTGCATTTGTCAATCCAAATGGCATTACTTGAAATTCGTAGTGGCCATAACGAGTCCTGAATGCCGTGATTGGAATATCCTTTTCTCGAACACGAAGTTGGTGATAACCGGACCGCAAATCAATCTTCGAGTACACGCTCGAGCCTTGGAGTTGGTCAAATAGATCATCGATCCTTGGGAGAGGATAACGATTCTTGATTGTCAATTTGTTTAATTCACGATAGTCTATGCACATGCGAAACGATCCATCCTTCTTCTTTACAAACAATACTGGAGCTCCCCACGGTGATGAACTCGGTCGAATAAATCCTTTATCCGATAACTCTTGCAACTGCTTAGCCAATTCTTTCATTTCTGACGGTGCTAATCGATAAGGCGCACGCGCCACAGGAGCGGCTCCTGGAACCAATTCAATCACAAACTCCACTTGTCGGGACGGAGGGAGTCCGGGCAAGTCCTCGGGAAATACATCTGGGAATTCACAAATAACAGGCACATCCTCCAGACGCCTCTCAGCTGGTTCTTTTTCAACGACTTGAGCAACAAACAAATAACTTCCACGATCTACATACTTCTTGACTTTCATGCACGACACCACTTTCAATCGAGACACACCATCATCACCCTTTACTACCAATGTCCTCTTTTTAAGGGGCACATGTACTTCCTTCTTCCCACACACAATGACAGCGTCATGCAAGACTAACCAATCCATTCCAATAATTACGTCAAAAGTTCCCAGTTCTATGGGCATAAGGTCAATTTCGAATAGGTGGTTTACTAAGTTCAAAGCACAACCCTTTAGAATAGTATTGGTACTAACCACTCTTCCATCAGCCAATTCTACTTCATAGCTATGGTCTACTTTAACGGGTTCTATATTAATCAGATGACTAAAAGCAACATTCACAAAACTTTTATCGGACCCTGAATCAAATAAAACTTTAGCGTAACGGTTATTAAGTAAGAACATACCCGTCACCACATTTGGTCCTAAGTTCTGGTCACCATCTCTCAAGGCATATGCTTGGCCACGGGCTCCATTTCCTCCTGGGTTGTTCCTTGCAGGACAATTAGCCTTAATGTGGCCTTTTTCCCCACATCCGTAGCATGTCACAATCGGCTGTGTATTTGCACCAGTCGCTACCACCTTCGACCAACATTCCCTAGCTTTGTGACCAATTTTCCCACATTTATTGCATTTGATTGGACAATTTCCATAGTGTTGCATCCCGCACTTGTTACACTTCACGTTTTGCCCAGCTTCATTGGTGTTTTGGTTTCCAACATTTGTCATCGCTCTAGCGTTGCCCTGCCTCTGGTTGTTTTGGTTGTTTCGGTTCTGGTTTTGATTGTTGTTACGGTTGTTGTTGTAGTTACGGTTGTTGGAGTAGTTGTTGTTGTTCCGATTACCATTGTTATTCCCACCACCACTACTACTGCCTCCTTGGAAGTTTTCCCACTTCCTTTTCTTGTTATCAGCTTCTCTCTCTGCTCTTGCCTTGACCTTCTGTTCCATCAAAGTGTGCGCCATCCGCACAGCTTTGTTCATAGTTGTTGGTTCAGACGATGTAACTTCCCCTTTAATATTTTCAGACAATCCACGGATATAGGCCTCAACCTTCTTTTGTTCCGTGGGCACCATCCCGGGACACAGTAATGCTAGTTCATTAAAACGGGTGGTGTAAGAGGAGATATCCATATCCTTAACCTTTAAGTTCCATAGTTCATATTCCATCCTTTGGATCTCCTCAGGAGGACAAAATTCCTCCGTCATCATTACCTTCATTTCTGCCCATGTCTTCCCTCACGGCGTCCATCCCCAAAGTAAGCCACTTGTGAGTTCCCACCATGTCAGGGCCCGATCCTGAAGAGGTGGCAGCACGAACGACAACTCCCCCAGACTTTGGTTACCTTCGGAACATTTGCTCACAGTGAATACCATCCCCGACGCTCTTAATCCATCCTGGTAGACCTATTGCTCCTTCGTTTCCAAGAAAGGGGATTAGGGCTACACTTCATGAAATCTGCAAAAGTACATTCCCGAGCAATGGGAGCAACATTAGGTCCTCCAGCACGATTTGCTTCATTTCGAACTCTTTCTCGCTCAGCCCGGATGGCGGCTTCAACACTTTCCTGTATCATACGATTCACGGTATCCTGTGTCAACGGGGGAGGTGGGTCTCCTCTTGAGCTTCTTTTAGGCGGCATAGTTCTGTCACAACACAAAGAAGGATCACGTGAGTTTTCATACCATGACATATCTATATCATGCACAAACAACTTGATCACCACACAAACAAATCACATAAGCTTTTATACCATGATATATTCATAACATGTACAAACAACTTAACCATAACGTAAAGAAATGAAATGAGTACTCATACAATGATATGATCATAACATGTACAAATAATCACAACATAAAAGAATTCACAACACATCAAGTAGAACGTCAAAGTAGCCATTAGTCATTCATCACAAAGATTTCAGTACATGGTTGCATCTGTTTCACAAAAATATGGCGCATGCCATTACAATCATTAGTACGAATCCTACAAACCGACATGTCCGGTTGTTAGTGATTTCAAAACATAATAAAAGCTAAAATGATACTAGAACTACTGTGAGTCACGTGGTGATCCACGCGGCTCATAAGGCTGCGAGTCCATGGGGGCGGTATCATCATCATCATCACTGTCAGAGGTGGTAACAGCAGCAGCAGCATCTCTAGCAACAACATAGGGATCATCAAAACGCGGAACAGGGGCAGATCGAGCAAAGGGCTCAACAGGTGGTTTTCTGACTTGCGAACCGGAAGGCACAGGAAAACCATCTTCAGACTGTTGACACTTTTGAAGCATTCGGCACATATATTCACCGAATTCTCGGTAAAAGTCCTTCTTGTTCCTTTCACTCACCAACTCTTCCTCCAGAATTTTCTTATCCTTGAAAACCCTGCTTCTTTCATACTCATCGAATCGATCACTCAAATCCTTGACCAACTTCTTCACTCCAGACAAATTCGACATCGTCTTCCTCACCGTACGATCTATCTCAATATTGTCACAACCTAGGCCCACAAAATGACGATCTTGTTCCTTAAACTTTCTTTTTATTCTTCCTTCAGTATCGATCCTTTCCATCATTAATTTTTCCATATCCCTCATCCTCCTCCAAATCGTCCCCAAATTTGGACCCATGGGACCGGTCGGAACAACCTTAGAATTTCCAGTCAAAAGATTTGCAGTAGACGAACTCTCACCAAAATGAAAGTTTTGACCAAACGAAGCAATGGGAGGGATAGGCTGACCATCAGCATCAGGGATAACAGGAGAAGTAGGAGGTGTCTCTTCGTCTTCAGAAACTGGAGGTGGTGGATTATTCAAGTCGTCACCTGTATAAGGCTCAATTACTTCCGCCTCATCATCCATTTCCCAGTCATCATCATTATTTTCCTCCGGATCCTCTTCCGGGTCTTCTTCCGGATCCTCTTCCGGGTCTTCTTCCGGATCCTCTTCCGGGTCTTCTTCCATCCAACCATTTTGATTATTAGGGATATTACCCCCAACCCAGGGGTGAAAACCATCTCCATGACCTATGGGCTCGTTTTCGAGATTTGCAGGAGCAGGCACATTAGCAGGAGCATCGACATTAGGATCATTCGAGGGTACATTTGCCATGATTATCTGCAATCATGCAAAATAATGCATAAGGTCACTATATCGTAAAATCAACTTATATAAAATATGTATGAATAAATATTCATCCAAAATAATTCCAATAACCCATGAATAATATTCATTTAATCTTTATACATAAACAAATCTCTTTTGTTTAACATAATAATCCATATGTATTATATCATCATATATACATATTATAGTATTTACTTCATAAATACTACTCATCCATGATTAACCAATCATAAAGCATAAACCATTACTTTAAAAAGTAAACTTACAGGGATGACTGGATGAATGCCACGAGGAGTCTTTGCGTGCGTAACCCAAAAATAGTCATAGTTTAGGTTTTTGAAAAGTTGACCTAGTTCTCTATGACTTATGGCTCTGGTACCAATCTATAACACCCCCATTTTCGGGACAACGCAGCGGAACATATATGGGTGTTACTTCATAGTCCAATCACACATAATTCATAAAGAACGACTCAAAAGAGACGTTATAATAACATTGGTCCCAAAATAACATGTTTGAACAATATCCCATATTCGACATATGGTTAAACCATAGTACCACAAAAGTCACCCATCATAATATCGTGTTTCACAAAACAACAAATTGTACCATAACATTTTAACACGGGGATATTTAAAAGTTCAAACATAGACCACGCAAGACCCTCCTCGTGAACTCCAAGTCATCCATCATCCTTGATTACCTGAGATAAAACATGCTAAAAAGTCAACGAAACGTTGAGTGAATTCATAGAGTTTTTCATAAACCATAACATGAACACAAGTTTTATTTTATACATCATCTTATAACATTGTGGATCAAACAAGTTATATAATTATTTGCACCGAGCTCATGACACCTCAAGCGTTAACATCAACCACATATGTAATAAATTACCATATGAAATAAACAATTTTCTTTGCCCCCACACGAGGTATTATCGCTAATATACCTCATTTCTCTAATCACAAATCGTCCGTTCAAGGGTGTTCCCACAATGGATCCAAACCCCGGACGGGGGATGTCAGCCCCAATAGATCTATCAAATGTATTAGCGCTCGCTAATCCAAGCAATTAAGCGGTTCATGAAATTAGGGACTTTATGCGATAGGTACTCGTGCAAAATATAATTCAGGAACGGGTCCAGCATACCAAACAATCTTGTGTTCAATTTTCAAAACTAGCATGTATCTCCCTCGCGGGTTTTAAATAAAACATTAAAAGTAAAGGCGAGGCTATGAACTCACTTGATAATGTCGGAAGAAAATAGATCGGCGATAAACGAACTCGGTCGTCGGCGCGTAATCCCTTACGCACCACCTAAAATACGTGACGCGTCTTAGTATAATATACAAGTAAAAATAATACGTAAGAAAAGTTTGACGAATATAGGATATGTTCCTAAGATATGCGCAACATGGCTTCTTGACTTAACTAAAGTATTTTGACTCCCAAATTGACATATGACCTGTTCTTATATGTAATTAAACATCTACCAAATTTCGCCGTTTAATTCCAATTTTAGGTATGGTTATCTACACATTTGTCATTTTTAATCAAGACGTAAAAGTCGCAATTCTGGAATTAGCTCTTGTTTAGGGACCTGTAATCTACCAATTCTATCAAATGGTATAATAAATTCAGGTCTTTCACCTTGGTAAGCCCTGAAGTCTAGTTTTCATATACATTAGACAATCACTCATATCATTTAACAATCCATGGGAAATAGATTTTTTACAACCTTAGAGTCATAACAGAAAGTTGACTGAATTTCTTACTTTTGCCATTTTAATCATAAAATCTATCTAGGTAGCAATGGATGTGGGCCATGTGTTATAGCTTCCCTATGATGTCTAGCATTGACCCATGTCTTTAAACCCAAACATTTTAATCATTAACCTCGGTGTTTATTACGTTTTCTTAAACCTAAAGTCTAGACTGACATTTTTGTATTTTTGCCAGATCTCACTCAATAATAATAATTGGTTGACATGCCAAACTATCACATCATGCAGAAATATATCTATACCCATGTTTTTTGTTTACAGATCTAAGCCTAACATTTTGACGAAAAACAAACACGTTTTGCTAATGTTTCCAAAACAGCCTCTTAAAATCCAACCCATACCTATTTTAACTCATTTAAAACACAATCAACACTTATGCAAAGCCACAACACATATCCTAAACATATCCCATACTCATCAATGTATATTTTTATAACAAGTAATAATATCAAAATATTCTTATAAGAAAATTTAGGAAAAGGTAGAAAGATGGCTCACTACAATGATCACCCAAAATAGTTATTAACAACTAATTTTCCTAGCCACCAAGCTTTACTAGGATATCATTTCCTTGACATGCATGACCATCTTCATATTACTCTTCTAAATCAGCCCCAAAGTCTATAAATGATAGGTTTTATGGTATGAAAATGGAGCTTGGAATGTGAGGAATTAAATGGTGTAAATATAACAAGTGATTGTAGTAGGAATTTTTGTATGAATTGAGGGTTTTGTGGGTTAAGGTGGACGGCAAGAACAAGAGAGACAAGAGGTGTGTGTGTGTGAAATTTCTTTCTAACTATGAGAAGTGAAGTGTGATGGGTGGTTTTGAAAGACTTGCACATGCAAGGTTATTGTCTAAGCAAGACAAATGTCTTGCCTTTGTTTCTCCAAATGCCAGCCACTTTATGAAGGTGGTGCGGTGGGAGTCATGATTAAGGTTTATTAATTTTATAAACTTTTGATGTTTAAGGGTATAATTTTAAGATAGGTAGGTAGTTTTGAGGATAACGGGTTATCACGTAAAATTTAAAACGAGAGTTAAGACGAAAACCACGAGGGTGAAAACGGAATATTGATAAAATAATTCTACAATTAAACGGGATACTTGTTCTGAAAAGTTTAATTTACGATAAGGTTAAAGATAATAATTGTTTTAAGCATAGACTCGATAATTACTTAAACGACGTTTTCAATAAAATGTCTAAAATGTAAAATAAGTGCAACTTGGTTTAAATTTATAAATTTAATTTTCGAGATTAGAAATACGTAGTGGAATTTAAATACGGGGGTTAACGACAATGATCTTGTTTAATTGCTTAGCTTGGGACTTGTGAAAAAATCGGGGACGATGAAATTATCCGTCAGGACGTCCGTGGATTATTCTACGAACGTTTCTCATTCTATGATCCCATTGTTGATAAATAAAGGAAGTCAAACATGTATGAAAAAAATGAAAAATCCAAAAAAAAAAAAAAAAAAATTTAGAGTAGTTGTGTAAATATAAAAATTGGTGAGAACCGGGACTTGTCGAGGCTATTGATTCTTTTATTCCCTTTGATAAACGCTTGGCTACTTTTCCAAGTTATTAGTCGAGGGGATTTGAGATTTTTGGTTTCTCGAGTGCTTACTTCATAGCATTGCGTGGGACACGCAACATCTTAGTTTGGGGGATTTTGGTATGTGCTTAATTACACATACCTTTTACCTTTAAAAACGAGCTAAAATAACCAAAAACGGACTCAAAATGCCAAATATATGCTTGTTTTGCTAATTGTGTTGTGCAGGAACGGATATCTCACAAAAAGCGAATAACAAGCAAAAAGCGTCAAAACGAGACACGGATGGAAAGTGTGTGAAGACGAAGCCCACATCAAAGTCAAGTATACTCGAGAGAAAAAAACAAAGAAAAATATTAAACTTGAGGGGTCAAAAATGCCAAACCCCTAAGTTATTTATTAATGAAACAATGACTAGGGGGCTGAATTTGCAAAAATCTTAAAAGATATAAGCCTAAGGGCCAAAACTGCCAAAAGCAATAATGTCCTTTATCCTTGTAAATATAAACCACAGGGGCTGATTATGCCAAGTTGGGAAACTTCATTTATAAAAGAAAGAAAGAGGAAAAAGAGAATGAAAAGAAGAAAGATGTGGAGGGGCTTTTCTTGTACACAAACCAAACATACCCTTAATCATCTTCAACCTCTCTCTGTCACAAACCAACTTGTATAAACCCTTTTCCCTTTTCCCGCCAATACCATATCAAGACAGATCCTGTTTTGGCTCCTCATCACTTCTACCCTGCAACACTCCATCAACCACTTGGGGACAAACCTTCCCACTCACCCCACATGGCCACAATGCCAAGTTGGCAATTCCAAGGACATTTTCGATCCATGGGTTGAGAGAGGAATTCATCAGGCAATAAGGCGACAGGATATATTGTGAGTTTATTCTCACAACTAGCACAAGGAAGCATTTATACTCAGCAAACAAAACACAGTCATGCTCAAACAAAGAATAAGTCAATGAAAATCAAACAGAGACTTCAGCTTTGTTTTTACCTTTTTCTTTGTATAATAGGGGAGTGAGCCATGTTAAGGAGTGTGAGTGTAATTTTAGTTTTTAATTATTAAAAAAAAACCTTTTTCCTTTCTTGCCAATTTGTAAAAGTTCCAAGTTTAATGAAAGTTCAGTTTGTTTGCAATTCGTGTTCCAAGTGTACATTACCTTAAGTTTGTTTTTAAGCTATACAAAAGCTCTGAGAGTTCTCTAAGCTCTTTTTTTGAGCTAAATAAGTGTAACTTTAAAGTTTAAATTTTCTGCAAAACCAGTTTAATAACTGAATACTTTGCCATTTGGATTGTGGAACGCATTTTGGAAGTTGGTTGTAATGGAAAACCAAATGGACTTCATACCCTAAGCTTATTAATAAGCTGGGAGTTATAGCTGCCCCCCTTTTGGGTTCCTCTGGTTTAGCTTGAGGTTATTGTAAGTCTTTATTTAATTCTTGCACTTTCTTTAAAGGTTACTTGTCGCATTGGTATTATTGTTTATTTCTGTTTATCTTGCGTATAGTGTTATTATATGCTTAATCTTCTTGGTTTAGCTTTTGTATCAATTTATTTATCTTGTTCCTTTTAATATGTCATTTTTAGCTAAAATTGCTTTTGCTTATTTCAGACTGATCTAAGTGCCTAATTTCTGTTGAAAAATGGATTCATTAGTGCTTTTAATATGTTCATATAATCATTTGTTTTTAAAAGCTTGGCTAATCTCTTTAAATTTAGTTTTAAAATTAGATTTCATAAATCTTTAAAGGGGTTGTTTGGGTCCAAGAGCTGAAAAATGGCCGGTCATTTTGACTCTTGATGGGTTGTGGTATTTGAGAAATTTCATTTAGAATATATTAGGTGTGTGTTATAAGTGTTTAATCAAGTTTTTTATTTGATTGCAAATTTCAATTTCAAGTTCTATATTAGCTTATTTGTGAACCTGTTGAATTTTGCTTAAGTAGAACGTGCTTTTTTTTGAGTTTTAGCTTAAAGTGATATTAAGCTTTGTTTTCATATAATTTTAAGGTGTTTATATGCTTGGGTAAGTGTTGTTGTAATGTGCAAATGTGTTTTAAAAAAAGGTTTAAAAAGGTCTTTAGAATCTGCCATGAGAGAAAAAAAAAGGGGATGATAATTAGCTTTTTCATAGCTTCATTCTGGCTTATTTAGCGTTTCAAAATATCTTTTGAGTCTTATTTATTGTTCAATATTGAGCTTAAATCTTCAATCTGTTTTTAGCTGATATCATCATAAGGAATCCAAGTTCTTGCTCTTTTTTAAGCTTAAAAGTGCTATTTTCAGGTAAAATCAAAAAAAAAATAGTAGTTTAGTCATTGTGTGCTTATGTGTTAATCAAATGGATTATTTAAAAAAGTGAATAGTGGGCTTAATAAGGACTCTAGTAGTGAGTTTATTTCAAAATGCACACTTTTCAGTTTGGCTTATATAGGATTTTTAGCTTATTTCACATTTTGGATTATTTTAGAAAAGTTAGATGTTTACTATATTTTGATGCAATTGAGTTGAGTTAGTTGTTTTTGGTTGAAAGTGCTTTTTGGAATCAGATTATGCAAAAAATGCTTTCCAAACTCTTTCCTTTTTCAATCTTTGGTTTAACTTTTGAGCATTTTAAAGCTTATTTATAAAGTAGTCCAAACTTACTTTCTGCATTCAGCAGCTTATTGGCGTTTTTGGCTTCATTGCGTGTCTTACTTTTATAAGGTGCCTTTATTAAAGTTGCTTAAATAATGTCCGGACAACGTTCGTGTTCTTGAGTTTGGCTAAAAAACGAAATTTTTAAAATCAGCCGTTTTGGAGCACTCGTTTGTGTTGACTCGTGAGTAGCCTCACGGTTTCGTGTTGCGCGCAGAGCACTCGTTTTCTGCTGATAGTATTGTCGTTTCCTGATGATGTAGTGCTTCATTCTGCTGATACAAATTAATCAAACAAGATTCGTTGTCAAAACTAAGTTTTCGGGGCAGATTCTGAGTTGTGTTTGTGAGGTCAAAAACCATAACAAAACATCTTTTTAATTAATGGGATTGCTACTGTAGCAACTTCATGATGTTTATGATTTTATAGATTTTTTTGTAGAATTTTACTAAGTCTTTAAATGGGTCTGCTCAAGCTAAAGTTTTTGAAGGTCGAATCAGGTCAAATTATGGACACTTTGTGATGTTGAATTTTTATAAAATGGTTACACTTACTATTATTTTTATCCAAAAATCATAGAATCTCACAACTCATTGGGGAGCTATGGGATTTAAGGAGAAGAACCAATTATGTGTTTAAAGATGAGTTGAATCAAGATAGGGTATAGAGTATCCATCGTTGTGATTGTTACATCGACTTGGGTGAGAAACCTGATTGATGGTAACATGTGTGTATTATTTTGTATAGATTATTGGCAAGGTTAATTGAAAATTTTGGATTTTCTTTGCATCGAGGTGAGTTTTACAGTCCCACCTTTTACTTATTTTGGGATGGAAATGATGCAAAACTGTTTTTGAATTATGAACCGTGATATGTGTTTTTAAGTGTCGAACTATATGATTGCTATGTGCTATTGCTATATGTTGTGAATTGTGGTAAGGCATGTGCATTTTGAGGATGGCATGGCCTAGTGTGAACCCGAACGGACTTAGCTAATCCAGTGGGTTAGTCTTACGCGGAGAGTTTGTGAGTATTGGGACGCAGGGGTACGATCCACCCTAGATGATTGTAATTATAGGACGAAGGGGTACGATCCACTGGTTGTTTCGGTTGGTGTTTCAGTTCTGGTTTTGATTGTTGTTACGGTTGCTGTTAGTTACGGTTGTAGAGTAGTTGTTTGTTTGTTCCTGTTACCAATTGTTATATCCACCACCACTACTACTGCCTCCATGGAAGTTCTCCCACTTCCTTTTCTTGTTATCCACTTCTTCTCTCTGCTTTGCCTTGACCTTCTAACCAATAAATTGTGCGCCATCCGCACAGCTTTGTTCATAGTTGTAGGTTCAGACGATGTAACTTCCCCTTTGATATTTTCAGACAATCCACGGATATAGGCCTCAACCTTCTTTTGTTCCGTGGGCACCATATCGGGACACAGTAATGCTAGTTCGTTAAAACGGGTGGTATAAGAGGAGATATCCATATCCTTAACCCTTAAGTTCCATAATTCATATTCCATCCTTTGGATCTCCTCAGGAGGACAAAATTCCTCCGTCATCATTACTTTCATTTCTGCCCATGTTTTCCTTGTCACGGCTTCCATTCCCGAAGTAGCAACTTGTGAGTTCCACCATGTCAGGGCCCGATCCTGAAAGGTGGCAGCAGCGAACACCCCTTTGTTAACTTCGGTACATCTGCTCATAGTGAAAACTCATTCCGCTTCTCAATCCATCGATTAGACCTACTACACTTCTTTCCACAAAAGTGATAGGCTACACTTCATGAACTGCAAAGGTACATTCCCGAGCAACGGAGCAATATTAGTCCCACCAGCATGATTTTGCTTCATTTCAAACTCTTTCTCGCTCAGCCGATACTAAGCAAACTTATTGATTTTTACTACTTAAGCGTTACATGACTAATTTTACTAAAGCTTTTACTTGCTTCCTATATGATTTTAAATACATGGTTGATTATTTATGAACCTACTAAAGATTGATTTGCTTACTACATGATTTGAGACCATTGAATACCTATATATGTATATATAAAAACCGTGAGTTTTGAACACATTATTTGTTTTACTATTGGACACAAGTGTTTTTCTAAGTGTTTTCAAAGTGTTTTAAACTGTATGCTATCCAGATTACTGCCTGAATATTATTGCCTAAGTTACCACTATTGCCAATTAAGTCCCTACTATATCATGAACCGTCAATTGCTATTGTAGTGAGCGCTAGTGTTATGGATAGATCTATCGGGACTGACAATCCCCACCTGGAATTTCTGGTCACAAGTTGACCATGGTGCATTTAACATTGAGAATACTTTTAGGTTGTTGGCAAGCATCCTATACAATTGGGGCACAAACTAGTTAAGGCTTCGGGGTCATGAGCTTAGTGCAATAATACAAAGTGTTGGACATGATGAATGTGTTTCTCTTGTCTACATTACTTGTTTTGGACTTCGGAATACCAATTTATCTCAACAAACCTAAGATTTCACTCACCTTGTGTTGACATTAGCATGTAAATTTCAGGTCCTAGGATGAAGACTGAATGGGAGCCCGTGCGTGATAATCAATGAGATGGATTCTGTGTTTTATCAAATTATATGCAACTTTTGTCTTTCATAAAACTTAAGTCATCTTTGAGATTTGTTTAATGTTATGTTGGGATGTTTATTGACATCGGAAAAATTATGGGACCTAATGAATGAACTCTGATAGGTTGCTATAAATGAAATATTATAATTAAAACGTCCATTTCTTGGTCATTTCCTATTCTTGTTTGTTGTACTTGAAGTAGCACCCCAATGTTACTATTCCGCTGCTCACCTGATTTAGTGGAAGTTACAATTACAAACTCTAGATTTGGTGAGTTAAGTTAATATCTTGCTCCTTAATATGTTTTACATTTTTGTGCACTTGGAAACTTATACAACTTACGGGGTGATTGGCTCGACCTTAACCCAATACTTATAACACGAGTTTAGTACTTGGCTGAAGGCTAAAAAACGATTTATTTTATGGAGAAAAATCCCATTTTAATAGTAGTCCTAACCCCACACGCCCTTCAGGACCCTTAATTTAGATCAATTAAAACATGCAAGATTATAGTTTTAAAACACAGTCATTGGTTGGATAAGTTAGTTGTGACATGATTAAAAATTTAAGAACTATTTAAATAAAAATTTGGATATAATAAAACGACTTAAAAGTGATAATATTAGGAAATCATTAGATCACCGGTTGTAGCCACCTGTATCTGCCAGAGGCAACTATGTATGGGCCACAAAACTGTAATGGATTGCATTGTAGCAGTACCTTTACAAAGAATGAACAACAAAGTCCAGACTTGGGAAATTACAAGCGTCATAGCCAGAAAAGGACACCAATTAGTATTCCGCGTTACATATGGTTTAATGTGGACTATAACAATATGTGTTCGCACAGTGAATGTTAGCTCATGTTACACTCTAAATATTAAAAGCATTACCGTAAATAGTTTGAGCAGTTTGTTCTTAGCTTTTTAGTACTCTTCCGGTGAAATTTGTAGTCAAACTATAGCGATTAAAATGTGTCCCAACACATTACACTAAACATGTTAGTTTACGCTACTTTGGAGATCTACATTGTTTGAAACAGAAAAATGTTACTCTAGAATTATATCATTTGCTTCTTAGTAGTAGATCCACAACTAATGATAAATTGTACACGTACACTAAGTTGTGTTAATATATGCACATTATTTAAAATTTACCCACGTGAGAAGATTAGAAAACTAAGCAACTTGCAACATCTATGTAGATGTCGATGTTGTGCCGGCACCATTAAACCCATTCAATAAATTCTATTTTGGTAAAGTTGTTTCTAAACCCATTCCACGGTTTTTACATAGATACTAGAAGTAATTCAGAATTTTTTTTAAAAGCAATCATACATTATACACACATTCAACAGTTTATTGTCTATAGGTTTCGGTTGATATTTCAATTAATGGTTGTGATATTCGTGAGAAACATACCGGTAAAGCCACATATAATGTAACAAAAAAGACTAGATTTTCTCGAGATAATTTAGCGTGTACAAAGAACTTGCATTTATCTTCATTGAAAACCACTCTAACCATGTCAAAATATTTTTTACCAGTTAGAACTTAAAAAGCAAGCACAAGATGTTAAACATCATATAATGTAAATTTATGTTAGGTCATTAGTGGAGAGGTACTACCACGATACCCTAGAATTATACGATTTCATTTTATTTTAATTAATAGTTGATGGCTAAATGTTGTTTTAATTACTATGTGTGATTTACTCGATCAACGATTTCAAGTTGTTTAGGCTTGGATGAAGAAATAGTGATAACGCGCCAAACGGCCTTTTGATTGAGATGACGTTGACAACAATTAGTAGTGATATCAAGGAAATGATTAAGAAAACCAAGGATGAGAAGAAGGCAAAGAAAGCAGAGGTTGTGCATATTATAGTTTTTATACTATTAGTTCAAGTATTTTGTAAACATTGTCATGAATTGTGCATATTATAGTTGATGACTTTATTGCATTATGGAAACTGAAACCAACAGTAAAAATGGTGAACATTAGAATCTATACAATCAAACAATACACTATTGCTACAAATAACGAAGGAAATATGCTTGCTCAAGTGCTCAATTTGCATTTAATAGTTCAGCAAAAATACTTACAAGTCCTGCAATGCAGTAACTTACCTATGACGCCAATGACAAGAGTGCGATCTGCTGAGAGAGGAGTGATAAATAGCGTGAAGAGAGACACTGTAAGTAAGGAGGTTGTTGTCACAGACGGAGAGTCATGTGAACCGGATACGATACGTATAACTTTTGGATGACGTAAAGGGGTAGGACAACAGGGCAAGACTGAAGATACTAC
Organism: Tanacetum coccineum; assembly: GCA_026074375.1. Taxonomy (NCBI): domain Eukaryota; kingdom Viridiplantae; phylum Streptophyta; class Magnoliopsida; order Asterales; family Asteraceae; genus Tanacetum; species Tanacetum coccineum. Next base: position 38,874 of record BQNB010000591.1, on the reverse strand, counting down.
AGCTTTAGAGTTAATGGCTTTACTTGGCTGACATTTTTTACACTTTGCTATGTACACGAACTTAACTAACTCATTATACATATTTCATTTTAGCCTCGCGCTTCACACTCATTATACATATTTCATTTTAGGCCCGCGCTCCGCAGCGAAGTGCGGGCTAAAAACCTTGTTCCCTTTAAAAACGAATTTGCAATTTTTTTTACTAAATAAGGAATTATTTAGGTTTTTTTAATAAAACGTATTTAGAATAAATAAATAATGACTAAAGAATCTTTCTCAATAAAGAAACAATCTTCTTTTAAAATACAAAAATCCCTACTTTGCGTTTTTCTTTACTAAATAAAAGCTTAAAGAATGTTCGCACATGCAAAAAGGACCAAAAAAGTGTAGAACAAGTCAAAAACTAGATTCACAACTGAATTTGAAGGTTCGCAAATGAAAGAAAAAACCGTAAAAGATTATTTATTTTTGTTTAGATGATTACTTGATCGGACTGAGTACAGGCACCTATAAAATAAAAGTAACAACTTCTTTAATTTCTTAACTTTATTTTCTTATATTTATATAATTTTGTTATTATTATATAAATGTCGAAACAGAAAATACAATATTTAAATTATAAAATTGAAAGATTTATGTCTATATCTTTAAAAAACTTTAAAATTACATCAATGTCTTTTCAAATTTTATAATTACTTTAATATCCTTTTAAAACTCTATAATACATATCCAAAAACATATTGTTATCATATTTAAATTTAAATGTATTTAATATTAAATACTTTTATATAAAAAATTAGCATGATATATTACAATATAAACCCTTTATATCATCACATAGAAAAAATATCAACCTTAAAAACCGCATGATGTGTTTTACTTGAAGCTCAAATGCAGATTTGGAGGAAATGTAAACTGTAATTTTAGATTCATATTCAAGAAATCAAATTGGCTTTCAATTTTTCTAATACGAAAAACTTTCACTAAATATATGCACTTTGTTGGGATTTAACAAACTAGGTAACCAGTTTAGCTAAGAATACGCAGCAGAATGGATATAGTTTTAGCGTATAGATTAACACATAATAAATTAAACAAGTAATTTACTAACCTTAGGTTTATTGAGTTAAATCAATAAACGAGAATAGATCTTGAAACATATTAGTGGTTAAATTACCACCTCTACGGTTGCTCACACAATCACATCAACGGAATACGCAAGCTGTACCTAGACTTTGACATCATCGAACCAAAAACCCAGGTGGTTATATCGATTACCAAACGCACCCTTGTGAGCTCTTGTAATCGAAACAAGTAAAACCTAATCAGGGTTTGTACCAAAACCTAATTCTTGTAACCTTTAAACCGTAAACCCTTGAAAGGATTATGTGTTGTGTTGAGCTAGGAAGAACACCAAAACTAACACCACGTGTATAACTAAAAACGTACAGATCAAGAGGAAATTCAATAAACCATAAATGGTTATATGGTTCGATTTGTTAAAAGTGAATAAAACCGTGAAACCCTAAAAAGATTTAGAGTTTCGGTATTGGGATTTTTAGGGAAGAACCAAAATCCCAATATATGGAAATTTCGGTCGATTTAAGAAGAGGAAGAGGGAGCACTTATTCTAGGTGTTTAAGGTATGTGATGAATGATGAATGAGGTTATGTGGGGGTTAATATGGCACCCAACCTAAAAGCTTATGGAGACAAGATAAGTATATTCCATATTTATCACAATCACCTCCTTCGTTTCTTCTCCTATACCGGCCAAAACACCCCACTAGGAACATCTAGGGAGTCGGCCAAACAAGGCCTCCCTTGTGGTTTGGGTTTTGTCCGGTTTAGTCCCTTGGGTTTTATATTTAATATATCCGTTAAATTAGTTAAACTAGTAACGTAATTAATATAATATAAAAATAATTATTTCGTGAAGAAATAAAACGTATGTGCTTCGTGAATTAACGGCGTGTGCCCCCAAAAGGCTCACGTATTTCTAACCGTATAACATGCGAATCCAACTACCATATTCCAACAGCTCCCACTTGGAAGTTGGAGTAGCAGACTTACATTTATACCAACAATAACAACGTCTAACAACACACTTATTGTCAATAATTAGAAATACTTTAGATAAAGTTTCAAGAACAATCTCAGCTTTAATGGTTGTGTATTACTTGCCATTATCATCCCTTTGTTTAAATACCGTTAAACATGGATATGATCCTAACTCATTCCATAAAGTTTAAAACTATTTAGTTCTCGTTATAGAAATAATTTAAGATATACCAATGTAATCAAGAATCCATCTAGGATTACCCATTGGTACAGCCAAACAATTAAACTGATTAAATCTGTAGATGACCCGATGGTAATCTTTCTGTAATCTAAACAATTGGAGGAACAAATTCTTAATTGACTAAAGTGTTGTGGATGCTGCTTCACATCACTTCCAAGGATACCCTTTATAACTACCATTTTCAGGTTAGCGTTTGACTATTAAAAAGTGATGTCCACACATACAGAACTTCTTGCATCTCAAGTCTAATGATGACTTATTTAACCATTTTTTGATATCTACTCGTAACAAGACCAAAAGTAAATATGTCTGAAGGTTATGGTCGTCCAAGTATGCAACCATTAATGAACTAACATGCAGTGTGCGGAACAGATCCGTGTAATTCAAAGAATATAACCAACACTCACATTTGCCTTATGTAACAATTATTCCCATAATGTTAACCGACAATGGACAATATAGAATGATAAAAACCAATCAAGGATTAAACATGCACACAATAGGATAACCAAAAGTAATATGAATGAAGAAACAAATACCAATTATCTTATTCATCAAAAAAAAAAATTGTCTTACAATCCTAATTATCCAAATACTAAAACATATATGCATGAAACTAATTAGCAAGTTGAAGTCCAATGTTTCCAACATTCTCAACTCTTTCTTTACAAGACAGCTAAAGTTTAACTAAGTAAACTTCTAAAAAATTTAAAACCCTTTTATTTGGCGTGTATCAAATTCATAAATTTGTGAAGGATGTTGAAAATATTATTGAGTGTCGTATGTATATTTGCATACTATTGCAAGTATCATAGTATGGAAATGTGACAATACCTTTAATGGGGTATTTGAAGTCAACAACATACCTATCTAAGACAGTCATCTTTACAGTTTCTTAAAATGTAAAGTATTCTTATTTTTTAATGTGTAATGCAACAATGCTCTAGGTTCTAGCATATCTCAGTTAGTAGATTATCATAGAATATGAAATCCACCTAACTAGAATTGATTTATTCTTCTATCATCAGTGGGCCACACAGACAACACTATGCTTATAATTCGTAAACATTTGTATTAACAATCATCTAAATTACTCTCAATTAGATACTATTGTTGTCAGTCATCTAAACACTCTCAATTAGATACTGTTGTTGTTACCTCATATTTCTCTCAGGCAAAAGTAACAACCAGTCTCACACACAATATAATATATACATGATGAATCCTTAGTTAAAAACATAAGGTTTCCATCCATGTATTAAATTATCTCAAGTGAAATATATCATTTAAGACTTGCTTCAATGATGTATTGCATTGTGTTGGACTTAATTTTCGCATATGTTTATTTCATTAAACATTCATTCCAAGGTCGTTTGTTTTATTTCCTAAATTCCCAAGTGAAAGTTCCAATTCCAAGGATTTAATATCTAGCTTTATGGAAGTATACTTTCAATATGTTACACAACAATGAATATTAAGAAAAACATAGTGCTCCCACTTGATGTCAAGGTGTACCCCAGGAGTTTATCTAATTTAATCAGAAATCATATTGATATTAAAACTTAAGATCTCAGCTCCTAGATGCATGATCCAATCCACACTTGGATTCTATTATCTTGTATACATTATAAATATTATTTTAAACTCATAACCTTTTGATTACACACCATCCTCGCAAAGGTAATCATAAAGAAAAGAGTTATAAAACTTATTTGCCATATTGCAAATATAGACTCATAACCCTTTATGATTACACATGCCTCAACAATGGTAAATCATTAAGGAAAGAAGTTATGCTCCTTATTCTCCATATTGTCAGAATTTAAGAAAACTTGTATGACAATTAGTTATCTTTATATAATTAATGCGTGTAGAAAAGAAAGATTTAATCATTGTCAATTGCTTGAGTAAGATTAAAAACTCTTATCATCAGTCAGGCATTAATGTGTAAACAACTTTTCCCTTATGAGCCTTTCTTTAAAAGAAACTCATTCTAACCTCACATTTACTGTTTGGTGAAAGATCAATCAAGCTTAAAATGTTGATTGCCTTTTAAGGACTGCATCTTGTCATTCATAGTTCTAAGATATTTATCAGATTCAAGATGTGATAATTCATATTATTAGTTGGCAGGTTTAATATGACCCTCTAACTTATATTCCTCAGCATTGATATAAAAATATCACTCCATTGATGAGGCATCTTACGGATTTAAGAATGAGAGTTATATAATACTTTGGTTCGACATTCTCATGTTAAACCTTAGTATGACATCAACAAGTTAATTCAAAAGGTTGTATATTTTGTTCTTGAATATTTTCAAGATTTATAGGTACTCCAACTTACTTTTGTAAGAAGAGATACTTCTTTAAATACTAAGTATTTAAGCAACAATAAATTATTCTTAATTGGGAGAACAAAATACATTTTATAGTTCTCATCTCTAGCTTGTTAATAATATGCTTCATAAGATATTAACAAATTTCAGAACTTTAATCAAGACATAATGGGATTCATCCCAATCCATAAACATATATTATGTCTTGAATACCTTCTAGGTTAAAACTATATTGAGTGTAATTCATGACCACACCAAAATTTTCTAACATGATTGATTTTAGAGTTAGAGCAATTAAAGTTATCAGAAATCAAACAATATGAATATAGTTTGTTTCAACACATTAGACATACCATAATAATGTGGTATTCTATGAGTATTGGAATTGTGAGACTCAATCAGAATTCCCTAGATAGCTTAATTCTCTTTGGATCAAATACTTACCAATTGGGTCGAGCCAAATTGAGTACAAAGTATTTTTGCATGCTATAACGTATATATCTTTGAATAGTACAATAACTCTATGTTTATGTGTTTCAGGAAAATAGAACATGTCAAGTTATACGTTACAAGTCTTCGAATAATTCAAGGACATCATGTTAATGTGTTAACAAGAAGACATAACAATTTTACTACTTACTTTATGTTATGAGTCATTGATAAATTCAAAGACTTTATAATTATGTCTTAACAAGAACATAATTATTCTAACTAAAGTAATTATGAACGCAAACTCCTGAGTTTAATAGCAATTTCAAGTTAATTACATACTTCATGATTATGATCATATAATTTAACCATAATTATATTGACTAAAGCATGTAGTCAAGATGTTGAAGTAACTTTACATTATATCTTGACACTTAAATGTAATAGGGCAACAAACAACTCGTGTATTTAAGTCCTAGTAGATTTATTAGCTTCCTTACCTTGCGGTCAAGAGAAACCAATAATCATATCGTTATATGTTGTTCCTTGCACACACTTAAGATTTCTCCCACTTGTGTACGGGACAACATTATTTAAGGTAAACAATACGACAAGCGCTCAATTGTATAAACAATATGATAGTGTCATAGATATTACAAGTAGATTTCGAACTATAATGTTTAATAAGGAATTGTGGATTATTATTCTATAGATAACATTTTGGAAAGCAACCTCAGATATGGGACTTGTTATCATATAAAATAAAATGCAATCTTACTTAAACATGTGTTTGTTCATATTCGGAAAGTTATGAATTATTTCAAAGCAAGCTAGAAATAATATGGGCGACTACCAAGGAACAAATCTTGGAGCTCCCACTGAAATTGACAACCTTACATGAATGTCTTTTCAGTAGTAAATCACAAAGCTCCCACTGGATTTGTCAACATTGTAAGTGTTACATCACCAGTAGAAAGCAAATAGCGATTTATTTACTTTCCTACTCTCTCTTAGAATGCCTACAAGTAGCAATGTACTTAGGTATTGTACAGAGTATATGAAATTCTACTTATGTAGATGAGGGACTAGCCATTCATGCTTTCATTAACTTGAACATTTTAGCATGCAATTCCTCCTTAATCGGTCTGCCTAGCCACAAGGGTGTTTAGCACTATAAGGAATGAAGTGAGTCCAAGAAAATTTACCTAGAAGACCTGCTAGCAATTTTCTTTACTCGTGCGGTTTAAACTCATACATCGTGACAAATGCAAGATGTAATTTATTTTGGTAGCTATAGACAAAATGTTCTCTAGTTACTCAAAATATTTTATCTTTTAATTATTTCAAAGCCGAAAAGAAGGGTAATGAAAGACAGTAAATGAGTTTAATTGTAATTGAAAATTTTCAATTATAATCCTATCTTATTCTTGTCAACTAATGAGTATAGATAGAAGTGAGTCTCATCTTTTCTTACTAGGAAAAGAGACTATGTTTGTCTTTTGAAGAAAAACAAACTTTTGTTTACGAATTATGTTGCAAGTCTTCTATGAGAAAACAAACTTTTGTTTACGAATTATGTTGCAATAACATAATTAATCAGAACATAGAAAGTTCAATTTTAGTATTTTTGATAATTAAATTCTTAAAAGAATTAACTACCCAATTAATTACTAATAAGACTAAGATCCAACTTGACCTCCCACTTATTACCAGGAGTCTGACTAGCAATACAAAAATAGGGCAAGAGGTAAGCGACGAGCGTTAATTGCATTGTTAATGCAACTCTTAGATTTATGAGACACATGACTTTAGTAAATCATATAGTAATGTCATGTACATGTTTTGTCTCATCTTATGCCTCGGGTCCGAGGTCTGACCAGGTAACCCGATTTAAGTCAACAAAAAAAGAACTTGCAAAAATTGACCTGAGGTCTGACTAGAGAGAATTTTTTTTTGCCATGGGTTGGAATGACCTTGACGTCTGACCAAAGAAGCCAATCCAAATGCACGTGTTCTTAGTTTGGTTGGTATAGACTTAAAATTTCACATAGGAGTATACACATAAGTTTTATTAAAAAAATATGTGACAAAATAGTGTACATAGAAGCATGCAAAACATCTTTGTAGCACAAGTTAAGAAAACGTTTTGTTAAATTTTGTTGATAGAAATAATGCCTAAAAACATTATTAATATTTTTCACATCTTTACTTTTGATAAACCAAAATATAAAACGTTCAATGTACAATTAAACTGTAAACAGTAAATATATAAATTTTCATTTCGGAATTATATCTCTTAAAGGTTAGAATAAATAAATGCTTAAATGCATTTTATGAATCAAAGAAATTTTATTTATTCAACCTCACACTTTTATAAAAGAGTTTAAACCATTTTATAAACTTTACAAAACATATTCTACAATTACAACGAAAGGTTTATTCAAAATAAACATTTTAAATGCAAATCTTCGAAACCTAACATGGCTAGAAAGTGTCCAGAAAATTCCCCATACAACAAAAGTACAAACTAGGAGCGCCCAGTCTAGGCGAGCCCCTTAAATACACGGGGCGGCCCCCTTATCTTGTTAAGGTTACCGCCCCCTATTTAAAGGACCCGCTTATAGGTAGAACGCTCCTCCAGATGTCCTATACATATTGGACTATTCTCCCTAAAAAAAAAACCTTAAAAAAAATTTTTTTTTATTTCTCACCTTTTGCACTCATCATTCATCAAAAACACCCACACTGAACACACAATCTCCATTACATACCTTTGGATATTTACTCATAAGCTTTGTTCCAAGTGATCCAAGGCTCAATTCCTCAAATGAAAGAGAAGAATAACTTCCAACATCAATGATTTCTATGATTATGACTGTTGTACCTTGAAGTAATACCCTAGATTAGCTTCCGCTGCTATATGTAAAATTGGGGGTGTTACATTCGTCTACTTTTAAAAGGTCATTCTCATAATATTTTTATGTCAATCAATAAATGAATCTCATTATCATATATTAAAAGTCGGTCTAATCTTTATCCGTAAACATACATCTCGATTATTTTTATTTCATCATTTAGGCTGTTTTTAAAATAATGACTACTTGTTTCTAGTTTCTACTTCTCTTTCAAAGTGTCATACTTCAGAATATGTTAGGATTAAGAAAAAAAGACTCGGTCACCCCATGTATTTCTTATTTAGCATAGCTCGTAGTGGGTACAGTAATCGTATGATTTATGGTTTTGGGCCGGGTCTTTACCCACTGTAAGCCCACACCATAGCCCGTTTTATAGGGCATGTAAGAACTATTTAAACCCTCTCCACACATGGAGAGGGTGTTGGAAGAAATATTTCACACACACTCTTTAGTATGTTTTTCATTATTCTCTCCATCCATCTCTCTCTCTCTCTCTCTAACTTTATCTCTAGTTCATATTGTGTGAAATTGGGATCCTACAATTGGTATCAAGAGCCAAGGTTGGATTTAGTGATTATTTTGTGGTTTTCATAGCTTATTCGGATTGCTTATATAGCTTATTCCGATTGCTTATTCTTATTATTTTTTTCTTTTCGTGGTTCATTCTTAAATGGGCTTCTAAACACATACTAATTGAAAACTTTTATTTCGGGCTTATTTTTGTGGTGAATTGTTACCACGTTTCTACTGATTCATTTCATATTTCACAAAGATTCAATATTTCTCTATCACATTCCCACTATTTTTTTTTTCACATTTTAAGTTGTGTTTTGAATTTATCATGGGCTGTTTTGGGCTTATGTCTATCTAGATATACTCTGAGTATAGCGTTGCTTTGTGTTTCTTTTTTTGTGCGTCAAAGTCTTTCAAAATAGTTTTTCTTTCTAGTCGTGCTTGTTTATAATTTAGCGTAGACTACTTGTGGTCAAGTGTGAGCTTATAAGTCCCAGCTTATTTGTGGTTGTTTAGTTTACAAGCTTATTTTCTTTGACTTGTTTTAATTTTGGGCTTAATTATGTCTAGGCCTACATGATTATGGGCTTATAATACTGTACGCCTTATTGTTTTGTTTATGGTTCAAAACAGTAAAAAGTTTGAAAAAAAGGCATCAATATCAGCCACAAAGGGTGCGTTTTAGGTTTGACAAAATAAGACAGTCTTATTTTTTTGTGGTTTCATCTTCATTTTTTTAAGCACGAGGGTTTCTAGTTTATAGCTTATTAGTTAAGGGTATTTCTTGCTTAAAAGGTTTTAGTAGCTTATTTAAGTGGCTTAACAGCTTATTGTAGAGCTTCTTTGAGTTTCTTGAGTTTGCTTATTATCTTGTGGTCCACGGTTTGAGCAAAAGAAAGCAAGAGACAAGATCCACGTTTTTAGCTTTCTTGTACAAGGGTGTGTTCTTGGTTGCGGTTTGCCTACTAGCTAGTACTTCTTGGTTGCGTTTTGTTTTTTAAAGACAGTTGCATTTTGGGTATAAAGGGGACAAGATAGTACGACTTGAAAAGGACTTGGATAGCGACTTGTGGTCCAACAAGTACTTCCTGCGTTTTGTTTCTTTTGCAGGTTGCGTTTTGCTAAAGATTAGTTGCGGTTTGTCTCATCAAGAAGCATTGCGTTTTGCTTTTGTGATTTGCTCTTGCGTTTTGCCTCTTGAAGACCTTTATCAAAGCAAATAGCAACGTTACGCTGCCCAAATCTCAAGACTCATTGCGTTTTGTCTAAGTCAACTGCGATTTGACCATTGAGTTACTAGTAAAGGCTGCGTTTTGTATCATGTTGATTTAGACATTCACTTGAACTTAAAAGAACAACAAACTGGTTAAACGATTAAGTTTCAACGTGTCTCGGGTTTTTCGGGTTCGTGTTTCGGTTATCCACGGGACTTCTAACTTATACCATCGTGATCGTGAACTCGTTTCGATCAACGTGGTATATTTGGTTTTTACCGACGATAACCGTACCGGTTCAAATGATCAAAGCTATATTCGTTATCACTGTTATAAATTAAATTGTAGAAGAAGACCAAAATCAAAAAAAAATACATAACATGCATACGTACTAATTCAAAGTTGTTTTAAAAAGGTTCATATTTTTTTTCAAGGTCAAATAGGAAAGGGTTTAATTTATTTTGAAAGGTTCAAAAAGAAAAAGTTTAACTAGTTTTCTTTAATAATAATACTTTCCAACTTTTTCACCTTTACTCCTTCATTGGCAAATATTTTCACCATTAGTCCTTTATAACAAAGTGTTGCATCGTTAGTCCTTGTTTGTACAAAACCTTAACGATTGTTAACATTGACAACAAAGAACCCTTAACGACCTCATAATTTCATTGTCCGTCCTCCGTTAACTCATCAAACAAATAAAGTACTTTCATAACAACAACGATTTCACCAATAATTATATTTTTACGGTTTCTTCTTGATTTAGTAAAATCCCGCGAAATACTCACGTGTTTTCTCGGTTTAATCAAGACTTGTAAAATCCCGTGAACTAGATTTTCATACTCAAACCACAACAACAATCACTTTATCTACTTAAGATCCTTAATTTAATTTCACACATCGAGTTTCAATGGAACCCTCAAATTCAAATTCAAAAGAGAGAGAGCTGCAACTGACGCAACGTCTCGTAAAACAAAGGCACTCCCACTGCATGGCATGGTTTGAACAGCTCGAGACACATCTTCGTGATCTCTATCTCAATAGTTCGTCTCATGCTGTTGATGCATTTAAACCGGCATTTCACTCATTCTTCGGTGAAGAGCATCAGACTTTCAGATTGAAGATGTCCCATAATCTGGATCAGTTAAGGCTACAACTTGAAAGAGAGAATCTTCTTGAGGTTAATCCAAGGACTTGTCTTGAAGAACTCCGAACACAATTCAAGGAATTTTTTGCCTCAAAAAGGGTAAATTCATCGGAACATCTAAATCAATGTTGGCAAAAAGATTTCAAAGAATACACGTTCTGCGAACCTGATACTTACAGACGTGATTTACTTGAGAACCTGGATACACTTGAAGCGGTCATTCATAGAGCTGTAATTACATACGGTAGATTACAGCTACAGTCACAAGATGTTCAGATAAATCCAGTTCAAGCAGTGGATGACAGTTTGATTGTCTCGAAAAGCAGTTGGATAGAGTCAGAAAACAACAATGCACTCAGCACATCAGTGAATGAAACTCAGCTACAACAGCACGAGAGTTTGGTCACTGAGAGTACAACATTGGAGGTTAATTTAAACACAGACGTTAAAGCATTGGATGCTGGGTTGGTTATTACAGAAAGCAGCAGGACTAAGTCAGATAAGCATGATACAAGCAGCAATTTAAGGACTTATATCACACATGATGTAGATGCAGATATCAGACTAGTAAATGACCAAGTGCCATTTGCTGAGGTACAATTGACTGCTCAACATAATGTCCTTGCTAATGAACAACAGCATACTGAGCAATCTGAACCCATATATGACACATATCTGTTGGAAAAGGTTGATAGCAATACCACTCCTGATTCAACAAATATGTGTCATAGGGGAGGAGAGATTGACCAGGATGCTGAACATGATCAAGTAAAAAGTCCTTTGCTTAAGGCTGAGTTTCTCAAAACGAATGATATGGTTGAAAAAGAAGTGTATAATGAACTTTCAAACAGATTTTTACAACTTGAGAAACATTGTATTTCACTTGAAATTTCAATTCAACAAAAGGAAGAAAGTTTTCAAAGTAACAAACCATGTAAGAATCAGGATTCTCCTGAATTTCGTGAATTTTTTGAGATAAACGAATTGAAAGCTCAGCTACAAGCCAAAAACTCAACGATCAACAACTTGAAGGAACAAATTAAAAATGTGCATGAGAAAAGTAATGAAGCCAAGGTTAAACATGACATTGATGTAATTGAAACAATTAACATCGAATTAGAACATAAAGTGGCTAAATTACTTCAGGAAAATGAGCATTTAAAACAGACTTACAAAGAACTTTATGATTCTATCAAAAAGACACGAATTCAGACGAAAGATCATAATGACTCACTGATTGCTCAAGTAAATAGTAAGACTGTTGAAAATGCTGATTTAAAAGCTCAGATTCAGGAAAAGGTTTTTGCGAATGTAGCATTGAAAAACGAATTAAGAAAGTTAAAAGGAAATAACATGGATACTAAGTTTGCAAAACCATCAATCTTGGGTTTTCAAATCTAGAAACCATTTAGTTGTTAGACAAACCGAATGCGTTTCCGTTTGAACGACCTAGGATTCAAGACACGGTTTGCCTCCTCAATGATTGCTGAGAAAAATGATTTTGTCAAAAAATAGTCACTCTCATTATTGCCTAAAGTTAGAGAATTGCTGCTGCCAAAACTTCAGGTGATGGCACTAACTATCCTCTAGGAATAGTCATACAGTTTCGTTTTTTTTATGGGTTCCTAATGATATGGTTCATGCCGTACTTATTGAGGTGGCTAGGAAATGACACAACAAAACGGATTCAAGTCATAAGGATATGGCCTTTACTGAGCCACTGGCACTCTATGCTTGTAACCAAACTAGCGAAACATATCTAGGAGTTCTTACTGTATCTAAGTGTTGTGTGTGGAATGTCAAATGGTGAGCCTTAGTTGATCACTATAGGAAGAATTCTAGTTTCATCTTGGACTCCAAAAAATTCTGTTGTTGATTGACGTAAATATATCTTTAATACCAAATCATGATTGATTGTATAAAAGGATCTCTGGAATAAGGTGAATTCTCGTGTAAGTTCAGTCTCCTCAATATCAGAAAAAACAATCCGTTGAACAAAGAACCACATCATTAAAACCTGGTCGGCGACTTGGTATGGGACAAACGGTTTTCTCGTCATCAGTCCTCGTGTGATGAGAAACCACACTTAGATCTATTTAGGTGGAAAAACCAACGGGTTAGAAATTTTAGGATGTTAGTCTTAGTTGTGATACTACTGGAAAGGTTTGATCATAGATAGACAACCAAGTTGGACAGTGCACTCAATGGTTCAAATGCTGTATCATAACCATATGAATCATCAAACTCTTTATGTTGTGATGTACTTCTAATCAAGTGCAGTACATCTGTCAACCGTTAAGGAAAGACTCAGAGTGTGGTTACCAAAAAGACTAGTATCTATACGTAGGTGTTCAAGGAATTCAAATTGATGAACATGCTTCTCAAATGATTGTTTTGGACAAAACAGGTTCAAGCCTCGTTCTTATCTTGATGAATGTTTGATCAAATGGTTCAAACTCGTACCTTATGTCAAATGGGTATGTTGGCATTCTTTCAAGCCCTGTTCCTTAAGTAAAGAAGGTGTACGCTTCAGAGAAAAGGAGCTTGAGTGTCAGTTGCATTTATTCCTTGACAGAAACGATAAATCTTTTCGGTCATGAGTAATATAACAAAACATTTCAAGTTTTGAGTTCATGGTAATGGGCTTGTAATCAAATGTTAGATTGCAACCCATTTCAGAAAAGGAAAAATGTACGTGTTAGGCATTTATCTTAATATCGAAAAGAGAAAGAAAATCTTTCTGGTCTTTGAAGCTATTTTCGAAACACTTAATGTTTGTTAGCTCACGTCGATGGCTTTCGTATTCTTCTGTCGAATCAGTTTCAAAGAAAAGGAGATTGACGCTTCAGGCGCTTTATCTTCCAAAAGAAGAGAAATCTTCTTGGTTTGACCATACATTAACAAGCTTCAATATTTTCCCATGATGTTTGTTAGTTAAGTGGACCCAACGTACTTAGCTGGTATTATAATTCACTATGATCAAAAAGGGCAATCGCATATGCATTTGAGAAGGGGAGAATAGTGAATTAAATGTGATTAAATGGTTTATCTTGGTCGTTGACAGTAGTTATAAATTTGTAAATGAGAAGTGTAGGGTGTTAAATTGTCTGTAGGGTGTTAAAATCTCTCAGCTTAAACTGAAGCTGAAGATGCTGTTGCAAGAGAAGTTTGCTACTATGCAAGAATTGTGTCTGACAGACTTGGAGCCCATGAAAGAAGACCTAGTATAGAGGATTCAAACTCTGGAAATTACATGTGTCTTCTTGCGTGGCTCAAACCCTGAGCACATTGATGTGAATTCCTCGCGAAGCCTTTAAACGGTTCCTGAACCTGAAGCTCATAAACCGATGGGCGAAAAGTTGTTATAACTTGTATCGAGAAATCAGAAAGTATTCTGTTTCTATGTCTTCCATGAAAATTTTCGATGGACACTGATAACTGGGGCATCAATTTTTCTATGACAAATAACGGAAAGATGTATAAGGAGAAAATCTAAAGTTATTGAGCTGTTGATTCCACCATACTGATCCAAGTCATCGACAGTTAACTCAACTCTCCAGTGATGCTCCTTACAGATGTCTCATCTACTAAGCCTGTCATTCAATGGTACTTTACCAATCAACACAGAGCTACAACAATCATCAATCTCCTGAAATCACTCATTCATCTACCTTCAGCTAGAGTGGCACTAGATTGGAGCAAGAGATGTCTGAAGTCACGAAAGATGATCACTTTGCGATGTTTTGGCTTCAATCAAATCTGAGTTCCTCGTTGTTGTAAATATTTAGGAACAAAAACGTGATGATTTTATCTTAGATTCTTGAACACACACTGAGATTTTAATCGAGAAATAACTTGCGTGCCTGGCCAGCGTCCTTCAAGAATCAAGTTTTGAAAAGAGTCCAAAGGAGATTTGAATCAAAATTTGGGAAAAGGTGAGGGAGAAACAGATCAACTTATCCATAAAGTCAACAGCATGGTGGCTCCTGAAGAATTTAATCTAAAGAGTGCTTCTTCGAAACTTATGAATAAGAACAAGACTGCAAACAGAAATCCGTGCACTACTCTATACATGCTTTAGGAGCTTAATAGCAGAAGAATATGCATGGATAAGGAAGTTGCAGTCAAGGTTAAAGACACAGAGAAAGAAGATAGTGATGTATGAACGAAGAGATGATGATGATGAAGGCCCTTCAGTGGATCAAACAGGGTTTTAGGTCAGAAGAGAAGAAGGACAAAATTGTAGAGCTTCTGGGTCAGCTCGCTCCTTAGTAAAGATGATCACCAACGTTCAAAGAACCGGGCGTTGATGCATCTGTTCCATTACAACATCCAGGCTCTTACCTCATTGGATGGCAGATCACTGAACATGAGATGTGATGTTGGTTAAACTCTTGATGGATCTGCCTTCCAAACAAATCAGATCACTGACTCGTCTGATTGCATATTGCTGAATCTGAAAGAAGATACACAAATAAGCAGTTGGTATTTTTTGAGATTCCTTTATTGTGTCAAAGAAGAGGTATTTAATTGTCTAGAAGCTCAAGGGTATTCTAACTCTTACTTCCTGTGAACAACGAGGATGGCTGATCATAATGAAAAGCTCTAAGGAAAGCAAGAAAATGAGCACGAGACAGCTGGAACTGGAGATAAAATGAATGTAAACTGGAAACATATATGGGTTCCTGAATGACAGTCCACAGTCATCTTAGAGCATCATGTGAGGAGGAACTGGATCAAGCAGGGGATCTGATGATGGAAAAGCTAATTCTTTAGTGGGTAAAGCAGATGTGGTCAGTGAAACATTTTGACAGAGATGATAATGATAGGGATGATATGAGGAAAACTAGATGATTCCGAAGAATATAATAAGTAAAGAATGACCAGGAATGAAAAAATACTATGGAAATCGTAAGTTGAATCTATGGGTAGGTTCATATCAACAAGTTACTTCATTGTCCTTTACTGATACTTCAGTCATCGATCTCTCATTCTAAACAGTATCTCCCTTCCTTGTCAAGACTCATTCAATTTATAACTTTCACCACCATTTCCGCAACAAGCCAGGTAATTCAGTTCTTGAAATGTCAAGTCACGGCTCCTGCACACAACAGTTCAGGTCCGGTCTCAATAATTTTATCCTAGAAACCTCCGTTCAGGACTCATACCACAGACCTCTTCTCAACACTAATGTTCCCCAACAAGAAATGACTGGTTTGTATTCTTGCCCTTATGCTTGGATGAGTACTTCAATCCTTCACCAAGTGTTGGTTCAACATGTTCTTGTAGCGTTGTTCAAGACTATTGTTTCAACCGGTACTCTTCATCAGCGAGATTGCTCAAGATATACCTTCTACATATTCACCTCACAAACCACTCAAGAAAGAACATTCTCATGTTATTCCTACTTGTGGGTTGAAGAAGATGATCATGGTATTGAAGTTGCACACAGGATAAGGATCAGTAATTTGGTCTTCTATATTCCAGACCTAGGTTCTGAAGAATACTCTTCCGAATTGTTATCCTACCTAGTCAATTCGCTAAATCAAACCCACAAGAAAATCGAAAAAATCGAAAGGATCCTCGCTTGACAAGATTATTTGGTGATCCTTCAGACGGTATCACAAGACTCCAACTACAACATCGAATCCCTGCTTGTACTATGAGTGCTCTTCTTCTTCAAGTTAACGCAAAGTTAAAAGATGCAATAACCAAATCTGTTGGGTTTGAAGGCCTGGAAAAAGTTCATGATGTTCGAACATTTGGAGATTTGGTCAGCTCGTACCTCGTCCAGATCAAGTGATGATTTTTTTACACTTGAAGTGGATTTATAAGGCGAAATTAGATGAACTGGGAGGTGTTATGAAAAACAGGCAAAATCAAGGTGAAAAGAAAATGGAATAGTGGTTGAGCTTTACTTCGTTCTGTTACATAATTTCAGATTGGCAGAATACTTTCTCAACCTTCGGCCAAGAAAAAATTGAAATTTCTCATGAAAAATGTTGGAATGCAACGAATGCTCTAGACAGATGAAAAATCTGGCGGACGCGAAACTGAAGGAGTTATTGGTGGTCATTCCCTTCATGTATCATTTTGTGAATATATAAAACTAGAAAAAACACAATAGATTATCATTTTTTTTAAAAAACTTTTTAAAAAAACAAAATACAAAAAATATAAATCAGAAATTCCAAAAATCTGTTTTTTCATGACTGTCTTCGGGCATCGATAATATTACGGCGTTAGAAATGTCATTACTATGACACGGTGTGTAAATAAAGGTCTCGAACAGAAGTTTCAAATGTTTTTCACAACATGTCAAAAGGTTTGCAGGTTATTTCAGACTGCACCGTGTCTTCAAATGTGGAAAGCTAGTCCGCCAAAAAGACGGATGTTCCTGACAACGGGTGATTAAGTTTTCCCGGGCATGGATTACGTCTTATGTGCACCTCGAATCTAATGTACGCTTCAGTGCGAATTATTTCTGATAAAGAGAGAAGCTTCTTTTTAACCAAATATTTTGCTTTATGATTCTTTCAATATTTGTGTAATCTGGTGGGAAATGTGTTGTCTTTCAAACTTAATATATGTCCATCTAAGTCTCTCATATGGAAAAAGATTTTTATAAGAATTTTCTTCGACTCAAACAATGTTACAGCTCTTTAATAGAGAAGGGGACATTATTTTCGGGGGGAAGAAATGTGCTAATAATTCTTTCAAACGATCTTTTTTAACATAATCAAGGAGGGTAAAAGGAAAAGGTGCTTCGAACAATAATCTAATCTGATTTAAAGGGGAGTTTATTAATTTAACTCATTTATATTTAGATGTTATGTGCTGTCAACCTTGCAGGATCTTAGAATGAAAAATCATATGGAATAGGTACTTGCTTGTTTAACGTACATCAGAAAGGTTTCTAGCTTGCCAGTGTAAAAGTTTTCTTAACTCGGACGATTTTTTCTCTCAAAATTTTTCGATTTATAAATCAAGTTAGGGTTTATCATTTGAAAAGGTGTATAATCAAATCTCGAATCAATTTTTCGACCGAAAACAGATTTCACGAAAATCTGGCCACTCCGAATAATAAATAGATCATTAATGATAGGGGGCTCTTTGTCGAGGGGGAGAAGTGTTTGTTGAATAATCTTAACATGTCACCAGGTATAATTATATGAAAAGTTTTATTAACAGACAATGCTCTTGAGGGGGGTGTCTTTAACTCCAAGGGCTTCATTTGTCCATAAGTGTTAACTTTAGAGCTTAAATATAATTTTCAGACTAGTGCTTAGCTTATAATACACACGATCAAATTGCCAACACCTCAGGTTTTAAATTCATAGGTTTGTTTGGATTAATAATTATGTAGTTTTAGAAGCTTGAAGTTGTAGATATGTTTCTGATTCGAGATTAGTATTTCCCCTATCAGTTAATCTCTAAGATTACTTTCAAAGGAGTAGAATGTATTGTCAAAAGAGGTACACATAGGTTTGATAAGTATGATGATACCTTTAGATTGTCATTATCCTGCAGGAAGAAATGTTTACATCTGAGACTTAGATGACTTCGGTATTATCTTTCGGCGATTTAAGGGACTAATTGTGACATCGAGACTTCGTACCTTGGTTGTTTAATTTATATATCACTATTTATAAGAGATTCGCTCATGGGACTTATTGCCTTTGATGTTATGATTTGGAATTTATTTGTGGTACTAACGAATATTTGTTGTGTCTTCTCAGAAATGTTTGTGGTTCGGGCGGGGGGGTGGGGGGGAGGCGGGAGGGGGGAGGTGGGGGGGTATGAATTAAGACAACTTCCATCTGTGAGAGTTCGAGGACGGATACAGATTGCTAAACATGGACAAATGACTATGCCTTTAAGTGTGAATATTTCAGGTTCCTGTGCTCATACACAATCTTGTACATCAATAAGTGTGTGGTAATGTGTTAGTGTCAGTTTATTGAATTTTTCATTGAGTTTCGTTCAGCTCCGCTAAGAATTTATGAACTCATCATAATGACACTAACAGAAGAGTCCCTCATTAATTGAGGGGGAAGCATTATAGGTTCCCAATATGGCTTGTATTTAATCGACCATTTTCTTCCTAATTTTCAACATATTTTAATCAATTGAGATCTAAATCTCAAAGGGTTTAAATTTTTGGATCAGGGGATGAGAATTGATTTAAATATTTAAATCTGATAAAAGTGTGCACTATAAGACTCACGCAGGTATCCTCCCTTATGTGCAAATCAATTTCGTAAATATCGCCGACATGTGAGGGGGAGCAGTTTTAAAATCAAAAACAATCAAGAAACAATGGCTTTTAATTATCTCACAAGTACCTTGATTGATTTTTCCAAATGGTTTTATGGCGAAGGTGACTGTACAAAGGGACCGACCTGTATTTACTTTATTGGAGTTATAAGGATGGTATGGTTAGGTACATGTTCCCACGATCCCGCCAGAGCCGGAGGGATCTACCCAGGGACAATCCACTAGTTAGTGTAGATGTCCTTAGGTATGATTACAAAAGGAGTTATGTGAGAATAAGGGAATAGTGCGGACTGAGATAGAGCTAGTACTGGAATAAACCCAACAAGGTACTAGTAATAAGTATTGGTAGCATGAAGGGTTGCGAATGAAACGAAATGATAAAGATACAGGAGTGAAAGAAAGCGCCTCTTAAACATTAGGCAAAAACGTGTACTACAATATGGGAGTTGAAACACATTTTGGATTGCTGAAATGAAGAAAGTATATGGACGTGATACATGGACACCTCTCGGCCACTCGATCCTCAAGGATACTTGTTTCATATCTCAGGAGCTCCATACATTTCTATCGTTTCTACTCGAGCTAGATGGTTTGGAACCTGTGTCAATGTATATGATGTGTTATCCTCCGCACTATCCCAAAAAACCAACACCATACCACTAAGATATCCTAGGCACATGAGATTCTGTGTGTGTGTGTGTGTGTGCCTCTCCCTATTGTGTTGTTTCTCAACCACTGTGACAACAGTAAATATTGTAAGAGTCTTTGCTTTATCCTTGTGGTATTGCAGAACATCCGAGTGATACGATAAGTATTCACAATGAAGATGGAAATCCTTCTAGACGCACCATTAAACATGCTCTTGGTATAGGTGACAGTGAGCATCCTCTTGAGGTCAAGCTTGTGACAAATGGAAGAATCCGATTGGTGCGCTTCTTATGAATCAACTTGTCCAGGAAGTGAATTGACGAGTAGTTTTTGAAAACCTTTCGATGTGTTTCACAACTGTATTTTCTGCACATCGAGTGTATATCTTTCAAAACCAAAGTGTTTCTGCTGAACATTGATCTTTAGATTCATAAAAACTTCGATGGTCACAAAATCTTTCCGAGTGAACACGCGACTGATTTTAAATCAATTTTCATTAATACAGGTTGGGGTTTTTTCCACTGGTATCACTCATTCTGTGCTTTGTCTAGTTGAGACGCTCGGTATGAGAAAGGCTAGTGCACTGCGACACCTGTCAAGGTGTTTTTTGGATTTCTACCTGTCACAGGCATTATTTATAACTGAACACACGGGGAAACGTGTTCTTGCAACCTTATTAACGAAATGACACAGAACTTGCGTCGTGTTTATTACTACATATTACTTGCAGGATTGACGGTAGCAGCTGTCTGGACAAAGACATGTCATTCACAACCCCATGCTCACACTTCATATTCCTAATCAAAGACATCATGATAACTGAAAGACTTACAACAAGCTTCCGTACTTGAAGCTTGCTATCATGAATACGAAAAGTGTGAGCATGCCGGTCCGAAGGTCATAACATCACATGGGGCCAATACTTCACAACAAGGTGATTAGAGATTTATGTGGTGTGATCTAAAGAAAGCTCAAGATCACACAAGTCTCAAGGAACAAAGTCAAAGGACATACAAGATGGACAAAGTAGTCAAAATGAAGAATCAAAAGTTACGAGGCTAAAGTCAGAAGAACATCTATAGAATGCTAAAGTCAAATGGTGTTTTTGGGGTGACCTCCCTTTGGGGATGAGATGTTAGGATTAGAAAAAGCTCGGTCACCCATGTATTTTCTGTTTTAGCATAGCTCGTAGTTTTAGATTTATTAAGTTACGTTTGATTTATGGTGTGGGCGGGTCTTTACCCACTTGTAAAGCCCACCACCATCGCCCAGTTTTTTATAGGGCATTTTTGTAAGAATATTTAACTCTCCCACATGGAAAGGGTGTTCGGAAAACTCATTTGACCACAACTCTCTTAGTGTGTTTTTCTCTAGTTCTCTCCCAACCATTTCTTTCTCAACTTTCTCTCTCTAAGATCATAAGTGTGTGAAATTAGGAACCTACCAACAGGGGTTCCACACCTTGCACACGCTGTAACAATTACGAGGGGTTTAGGAAAAGAACTTGTCTTTAGGACTCCCTTTCGAAAAACCCACTAGTTTGAAGTTGTACAAACTTACACGCGCGCTTCTTTAATCGCGTAAATTAGATTAACGCTATCGAATGATCGTCATAAGAATTAAACATGAAGATGGATAAGAAAAGAATTAAATGATCGAAGAAAAAAGAAGGATTATTTTTGGGGTTTTCCACTAAATTCACAATTTGTTTTTAAGGACAAAATGTAAGACAAACTTAAACCAAATAATATACTGACTTAACGGTAGGCTCTCAAAAAGATAAACGCACAGGTGAGCGGAGGAGTAGGAATAGCGCGAAGCTTATTTCTCCTTTCGGGTCGTAGTTCCTAGGAACAACCCTCCTTATACCCACTTTATAGTTTGTTTAAATTTTTAAGGTGAGTCGTACGTCGTAAGAGACACAAAAGGCAAGTTTTTAAATCTTTTGTTCGAATTGGGAACCAACAAGTTCACCGGAACTTATTATGATAATACCTCAGTTGAGAATATTATATTTTGGTATTTTACCAAGTTGTGAATTTTATTTTCTTTTTTTTTTTTTTTTTTGGACAATGTTTTTATATTTTTGATTTTTCTTTGGTTTTTTTATCTGATAATTATACTAAAAGAAATGAAAAATATTTTTGTACTTTTTATATTTTTATAAGAAAATATTCACAATTTCAAAAACAATTGATCAACGTAACGATAAACGGTTGCACAGCCTCCCCGGCAACGGCGCCAAAAATTGATCCGCTCTGACTACACCTTAAAATATATATAATATAATAAAATATCAAATATATAGTAAGAATAGTCTAAAAGCAGAATCAATGATACCGAGAAGTAGTATAGAGCTTTCCCGGGTCGTAAATCCCCAACGAGGCTGGAATGGTAAATCGATACGATCGAAGATTTGAGTTTGAAGGAAGGAATGAGTTTGGGAAGTTGAAAAAGTCAAATTAAACAATAACGGACTAAAACGTTTAAGAAAAACCTAGAAATTACGAAATTAAACTAGAAAACGGGACCCCGAATTCCGTACAAAAGGGGGAAAACCTAAAAACTTTAAAAATAACCCTACAAAGAAATTTTTGCTTCTAAACTACTCTACGGGTCAAATAACGAAGAATGAAAAAGACTAGACCGAAAACGGAGTTCGTTTGACCCAAAAACGAGTCAAAACAAAATCCCGTACCCGGACCCGTTCTTTAAAAGATGAAAAGTTATAAAAATGACCCTACGAAAACTTTTATATTTTTCCTATAAACTAGATGATAAAAGAAAATTTTCTAAAAAAGCAAAATATTTTTTTGATAATTTTTGTATTTTTTATGAATTAAACAAACTTTTAACTAAATTAAATTATAAAAAATAGTAAACGATTACAAAAAATTCTGAAAAATTTTCTAAAAATACTTTACAACTTAACAATCCTATGAAAAATAACAAGCACAACCCAGCTTAACAAATAAGCCCGAGAATAAGCTTATTCAGCTTATAGGCTTATAAGCTCAAAATGTATATAAATACCATGTGCCTTGGGTCTTTAACGAAAAAGACCCAAGGGCGCAGTGGTAAGTATGCTTGAAAGGGAGGGGATGTATCGAGGGGTCCCGGGTTCGAGTCTTGCTCACCCGGGTCCCTTGTCTTCCCTTCTCTTTTTTTTTTGCGAAACTCTAGGGTAGAAGTTGAACAAAAGTAAAGTGAAAGGTAGGCGGGCAAACTATAGTAAATTTACACTTTAGACTAAACGGGTAACCCTGAACTATGAGAAAACTACAAAACAGACCCTACGCTTATGGCTTAATTTTTGGCTTATTGAAAAATGAGAATTAGCAAAAACTTAAAACTACAAACTTATAAAAGAGCTTATTCTCTACAACATTAACAAAAACACTTTGCACTTTTATCCACGGAATAAGCTAGAAAATAAGCTGAATGTTTCCTGTTACAGAAAGTGAGCTTTTAACTAGCTTTTTGAATTTGAGCTTATTTCTTGCTTATTACTTGATGAAAGTGAAAAACAAAAGAAGCTTATTGAGGCTCAAGATGTGTACTATGGATATTTAAACAAAAATTAGCTGAGTATTAACAAATTTAACAAGAAAATTGAAATGAAAAAGTGCTAGTTTTTGCTTAAAACTGTTATAAGCTTTTTCAAATAAGCTTCACAGCTTATTTCTAAACTTTAGAAGCTGAAATTTTGGGAATAAGCTGTGCTAGGGATTTAAATCTAACCTAGATAAAAGGTTTTTCCAAATATCAACTAAAAATGAAAATCACAATAGAAAATAAGCTAGAATCCTAAATGCTACTATACTACTTTTGCAGGCTAAAATAAGCTGGTCTAAGAGCTTAAAATGAAACTAAAGAGCTTATCTAGATTAAGCTAATGAACTAAAGAGCTTTTCTAGATTAAGCTAATGGAGTACTATTAACAGGCTTAATTTCAAATTCTAACTACTAACTACTTAAGCTAAAAAAAATGGCTAGAAAAGTGATGAGTCGTAAAACAGTTTTAACTGAGGTAAAACCTGTTTTATGCTGATTTCAAATGGCACACACTAAAGTGTCAGGCCATAACCAAACACTTTAAGAAACTAATATACTAACTCAATTCACGTGTTTAAAAGTCTATACAAAACCAAGTTTTAACACTCTTGTACTAGAAATCACTTAGCCTTCAAATTTTTCTTAACATCAAAACTGCCCTGGTGCAAAGCTGAAGTTTTTAAGCTCTAAACTTTTGAATTCTAAAAGCTAACCTCTAAAATTTGTTTAAAACTTAGTTAAAAGACCTAACTCAGCTAATTGAAAGGATTTGACAAAGTATAGTTGACTTTAAAAAGTGAAATGAGAGCATATCCAAACACCAAAAAACCCCCTTACTAGAAGGGCGTCAACACTTATTGAGCTTAAAATCTAACTAAATAAAAGCAAAAACAACTGAACTTTTATCTACTCCTATTCAAGACCATCTACTTAAACTATTTGAGATCAAAAATTACCATCGAAGCGAGATTTAAAAAGACTAGTTTCTCTCCTAGCTATTTCCTATAATTTTGACAGAATTGTAAAATTATGAAGCCTAAATGAATTTTTACTTAGAAAGTTTAACACTACAACATCTATAGTCTAATCTTAAGCAAAATAAGCAGATAACAATTTGATTACAAATGAATAAGCTAGGAATGAATTTAATCTTTTTAAATGCTAAATGAAATTGAGAAAGTGAAACCTGACTTTTTGGAGTCTCAGAACTAGAGGTCACTCTTGTAGAGTGAGTGACCTCAAATCATAAACCTAAGTGGCTTCCAAAGCCTCTAAACCTTAATAAGCTTGATTTGAGCTTATTGTCCTTTGTACTTCCAACTTGGAGCTCAAAACTATTCCAATTGTCCATTGAATTTGAATTCAAATTGATAAAGGTAAGTAAAATGACTAGCTTAAGACAGAATTTAAAACTAAATTTTAGCTGTAATACAGTAATAAGCTCAATGAGCTATTAAGAGCTTATTGATTGAAAACGACTTCAAAGTTGAAATCAAATGAAAATACACTAGTAAACTAATTGATATTGCTAAAATTATTAAGTACAAGAAGAAAAGAGCGGAGAGCGCGAAGAGCTTTAAAGCTATTTAAAAGTTTCTAAAAAACTTGAAAGAAAAATGCTTAAAATTGAAGAAATTACAAAACTGAAAATTAAAACAAAAACTACTAACTACTTTTCCACTTCTGTCTTCCTCTTCCCTTTTTATAAGCTGCTAATGTGCTTGTTGTGTTAGTTTGGTGAGAGCAAAACCAAGAACTCATCTAAACCGTCGAAATTGCCTTGGGGATTTGTGGGATTGCCAACTTGGCATGGGTTTAAGTGGAGGAGGGGGGATAAGTTTGTTCATGGGGTTTTTGAGGTTACAGGGTAAAAGGTTGAAGGTGAACCCGTGACTTGGGTTGTGTTCAAAAAAAGCGGGAAAGGGTGTTGGTATAACAGAGTTAGGGATGACAGGGGATAAGTTTCCCCGTTTGGCAAAAATGGCCCTTGATGGTGTTATTTGTTATTGCATACATGGTCCTTGTGGGGTTATAACTTTGGGGACTTGGCAAAACAAGTCCCCAAGAGTTATATGTCTTATGGCATGGTTCGTCCTTGGGTAATACAAGTGTGGGGAGTTGGCAGTTTTGCCCCCCCACTTGTTATTTTGCCAAAATGGCAGTTTGGCCCCTCTCTTCTCTTTTCCTCTTTTCTTCTTTAAAAAATAAGTTTAGGGATCTACAATTTCAATCTCTAAACTTATATTTTCTTGACTTTGGCCTCGGAGTTGACTTGGGTTGACTTCTTGACTTTTCGGCTTTGATTTGGCTTTGTCTTTCACAGTCTTTTCCATTCCGAGTCCGGTTTTGTCGTCTTGGCTTTGTTTTTCGTCCTTTTCTTCGTTATCCGTTCCTGCACAACACAATTAGCAAAACAAGCATATATTTGGCATTTTAAGTCCGTTTTTGGTTATTTTAGCTCGTTTTTAAAGGTAAAAGGTATGTGTATTTAAGCACATACCAAAATCCCCCATACTAAGGTATTGCCGTGTCCTCACGCAATGCTATGAAGTAAGCATTTACGAAAACTAAGAATCTCAATCCCCCTCGACTAATAACTTTGAAAAGTAGCAAAGTGTTCGTCAAAGGAAACTAAAGAATCAAAAGCTTCGACAAGTCCCGTTTTCACCATTTTTTATTTGTACACTAACTATCCCTAATATTTTTGGATTTTTCTTTTTCTTTTCTTGACTACCTGTTTGACTTCCTTTATTTTATTAACACTGGGATCATAGAATGAGAAACAACCATAGAATAATCTACGGGTGTCCTGACGGATAACATACTTGGCAGTACTAGGAATGTATCGCGACCTAAAGCTACCTACTAGTGGCCCGAAATGGAAAGTCCAACTATCTGTCTTTCGTCATAGGTGTTTTATCTCGTTTAGGGGAGTTGCATAAACTATGGTAAAGTTGTATAATCGGACCCGCCTCACAAGATCCCAATAGTACGACATAACGTCAGTACTATAAACAATGGTATCGGATGCCGAGAATTAGGACATTTCGGAAACATATATTCTCCGAGAATAAAGTTTAATAAATGAGAGAGCTCGCGAGGAGCTATGCGATAGACGCGATTAGGTACACATCGTGGTTCGATGAATCAGCTCCATTAGCTAATGTAATAACTAGTACTGTTATTCCATTTTCCACAACAAGCTCGTGATCGCGAGATAAGCAACGCATAAAGTAATAAACGAAGAATGTGATAAGGCAGCTCCAAGTGAGGCCTTAAGATTCTGCTGAGTAGCAAGACACGATTGTGTCTCTAGACCCTTTTTGAAGACGATTCTAGTGATTATCGATTTCAGGTTTCATACGCGTGACATCATTCGATACCATAAGCCCACTGCAGTTATAAAATTCTCATTTACATAAAGAAGCTCCAAAGTATGTAAGTAAGAAATGATAAGCTTATGGTCTGATATATATATATTTATTTAACTAAAGAGGCGTCCCAATCCTTTTAAATAAACAGATTATAAAGCATCCTACTTAATAATTCCCGATGCAATACGCGTACCCACATAACTTTCAAGAGTGAGGGATGACATGACGATCATGTGCTCTAATAATATGGGACGAGTGACGTAAACTCGTCTTTGGAAGCTGGAGTACACAGCCAGGCCGAGATCAACAAGATTCAAGATAGGTAATGAGTACCTTGGTTAGAGTAAACCAGGTAAAAGTCTCGATGAACCAGTCAACATAGCAATTATCATATAAATCCCTTATTACAAGTCCCGCCCATACAAGACTTGTAATACTTAGATTTATACATAATCCCATGTAAACAACCTTGACGGTTTTTTGTTAACATAGCAATTATCATATCAATCCCATATTACAAGTCCCGCCCATACAAGACTTGTAATACTTAGATTCATACATAATTCCATGTAAACAAAAATTTATAATAACGGTCTCCGTGTAATACAATATAGTTATAAAGCTGAAAAGAAAATAATAGTGCTTAGAGAACCATTGTTACACTTGACAATGTCTGAGAATGAAATGAGACCATTGCGCAACTCACAATGTCTAAGAAACAAGATGAGACCATTGAAAATAACTCACAAAATGTCGACGAGAGAATGAGCCAATTGGCAAACCTACAATGTCTTAAAAATATCAGTATTTATATAAAACATCTTATATAAAAAAGCTACGATTTAACCAAGAATGCAAGCATTATATATATTATATATATGTATGTCACGTAAGCACTTAATGCAGCACGTAATGTAAGCACATAAGCAAGTAGCGTGTATGCACTTTGAAAATTGATTGTTGTGATGCAATAGATACTCGTGAAATTACTAAAGTACATGGGACAATATCAACCTATTCTCAAAGCCATGCTCTGAAACCAATCTGATAACACCCCCAAAAATACAACACCCTCGGAACTACCACTTTGTTGGGGTGCTACTTCATAATACCCAGCGCTAGATTCATAGAGAACGACATCTAAGTTGTCGTTTGAACATAATCTCGTTGATTTAAATCAAAATCTGAATATAATATACCCTATTTGTCCCATAATTGCATCCACAATAACAGCTTGAATGATAGAGACATCCAATGAACTTCAAGAAATCCAGCATAAATTTACCTGAGAAAAACATGCTTAAAAGTGACAACTTTAACGTTTGGTGATTCATAGGTTAGTTTTAAATATGAAATTGTAATCTACTGAGTCATCACAGTACCATGTAAAAAACCACGTTATCAAAAATTTAATAAAGAATGCACGACACATTTTATGTCACTAAAAGTACCATCTTATCCTAAAGATAAATAAAAAAATCATTACCAATTTTTAAATGTCACCAAAAGTTACCATCTTAAACCAAATGATATAAAGCAGACGCAATACCAATTTAATGTCACCAAAAAATGTTCAGCGCTATGGATAATTAAGCCATTTATATCAGGCAACGTAAAATCACATGTAGTAATAAACACTGATATACGATTACTCTAAGCACATGAAACTGAAGCTATAATTCATGTAAGAATTCTTATGTATTTTTGGGTAGCCCTGTAGGTCCCAACGTGATAATCCGACATGTATAACGTTCGAAAAATTCCCAGTGATAGCGAATCACACAACTGGGGTTGTCAATCCCGATAGATCTATTTTATATCATTCGCGGTGACAATTCACCGCTATAATGTTTCGTTACCCGGGGGGGGACCATACCATGCGATCGCTAATCACTCCGAACAGGATCCACACACCGAATAGATCTATTTCATAACATTCTGCGCTTCACCCTCCAATGAATTACAGTTCATGACGCTTGACTAGACTTTCATGTATCCAATTTGGCGTGATTTAAAAATGTACAATCCGTACCGGTGTCTCCCCCTCCAAGAACAACCCGGGCATAAGTAACAATAGCACGCCCGTTACTCGTGTCCCTTCCAAGAACACCCAGCATACCCTTATGTCATCAGTTTCAACCGCTTAAGCTAATCCGTAATCATAAGAATAGTATGCGTTTACTTCAAAAATAGAACCAGTTATTGTTATCTACCTCGCGAATATTTAATAATGAGATAGTACCAAACAGTAATCAACCAGGGTAAATCGTTTGTACACATGTATGCCGGACAAGTTGAAATGGACAACGTAACGAGTTTTAAATCAAACACGTAATTGAATTTGTACTAACCAGCATGTTCTTACCCCAAAATATAATGTAAACCTGTATAACGTAGGCTATGAACTCACCTTGATGTACAGGACGATCAGACAGATAGGCATCTAAAATGCACAAATGAACGAAGACGAAGCCGCGTCGATCAAGAAGTCGCAGCACTCTTAACGGCTAAGTCCACTACTAGGAAATGAAATTTTGGTTTCCATGGATATCACCCAACGACGTCACGATGACTAAAGATACAGATATTAATGTCTTGTATTGGTTTTGGTGGTGGTGGTCTAAATGAAATAAATTGAAAATATACCCAAAGTGTTGTATATAATCTTTATATATTACTTATGAAAAATAAACCCTTATATAATTCATACCGTGAATTATATAACAAAGACAGCAATCCAAAGATTACTGAAAAGTATATAATACCTTGCAGGTATTATATCATAAGTGCGAGTTGTTAATTAAACCAATTAGTTTGACTCCAATTTAATTAACAAAAGACTTTGAATAAAAGTTGACACGTATCTTACTATTATAACTTAAACAACCGAAGTTGGTAACCGTTTATAACCATTATAAAATATAATTTAATATTTTATAAATTATGTTTTCAATTTCTTGAACAACTCTGTCAAAACACTTCGCCTTATTGTAAAAGTATAGTTTTCGCTTGTTGTCCAGGTTATTGTATAATACCATTAAAAATATCTTAAAACATATCTTAATTCCTTTTATCGTTTTCTGAAATAATATAAACTCTAGTAAAACATTACTAAGTATAAAACTTCTATAAACTTCGCCATGACATTTCCATTTATAAATCGTTTTCCATATTTATAAAGTCTAACGTTTTCCACTTAATCAATGAAACCTCGATATTGCAAACCCCCACGTGTTTTTAAATATATAAACATATATATTATATCAACTGAACATAAATAATAATTATTACATTTATTTATAACCATTTTTAAAAAACCACTAATATATATATCCTTTTTTCATGTCATATTAATACCTAAGTTGTAATAGATGTAATGACTCCACCGTTTATCCATGAACCAAACTACCCGTTTTTATGCTCGCTAACCCAACACACACGCCTTGTCGTGTTCCTACACAAACCAAACAATACCCCTTGCGCACGAAACACCCCTGTCCAAATTTACAAACACCGCCAAACGCCACCCTTGGTGTGGGCTGTGTAAGCCAGACGAGCACCCTAGTGCGGGTTTCATTACACCAGAGCTGCAAACCCTCTTGATGGACAGTACAAGCCAAACGCAGAAAGCCCCTTTGCTGCGGGTGTTGAATAGCCAAAAAACGCAAATAACAACCCCTGTTGGGCTGCCATAATACCAAACGCCCCCCTTGTGCTGTGACAGCCCCAACCAACGCACCCCTTGGTGGCTGCCACCCAAAAACAAACACCCCGTGGCTGTCTAACAGCCACATGCACCCTACGTGGGTGGCTGACCTCTGAAACCAAACGGACCCTCGTGTTTTATAATAAACCGAACAAACAAACACCCCCCTTTGGGGTGGTGTTTTACTACCAAAACAAACACAGCCCCCGCTGTTAACACCACAACTCTGAGCGCAACAAAAGACCCCTTGTGGGCGTACCAACCACCCTACACCCCACCCCCTCCTTTGGGGCTTTGACGACACCAAACGCACCCTACGTGGGTGACTGACCCGCGAACCACAACCAAACCCGCCCTTGGTGTTGGCTGCTACAACCCAACGCACCCTTGTTGGCTAGGAACCCACAACCAGACGCCCTTCGGGGCTCTCAACCCATAAACCCGACGCAGCCTAGCTGTTGTCCCAAACCAACACGCCCGCGTCGGTGGTGAACCACAAACCCAACGCACCCTTGGTGAAACCAAACGCACCCTTGTTTCTATAATAAAACCAAACGACCCCGGTGTGGTTTTTATAATCGAAACCAGACGCACCCTACCTGTGGTGGTTGTCCAAAACAAACACCCTTGGGCTGTTTTACAACATAAACGCACCCTTGAGGTGGTTATGACCAACCCACCCACACCCTTTTCTTTATAACCCAAACCAACACACCCTGGTTGGTTTTTCTGTTGAGCCAAACGCACCCTAATCGGTGCCGAAACAAAACCACACGCACCCTTACGGTGCTGTGAAGGCGGCGGTGGTGAGGGAGATGGTGCGGCTGTGGTGGTGTTGGTGGTGGATATAGGCGCGTGGAAGAGAGTGATGGTGGGGATCGGATAGATCCGGTCACGAAGAGCCTTTTTGGTCTTCGCCGGAAAAGCCCGCCGGAAAGGTTTTCCGGCGGCGGTAGTGGTGGCCGGCGGTGGTCGGAGGGTGGCCGGATATTTGAGGGAGAGAGAGGAGGGAGATGAGTTATAAGTTTGTGTGTGTTTAGTTTTTATAGAAATGAATAAAATGATATGAAATATATATATATATAAAGATTTGACAAGTCTCTAATAGTGGAGGGGTTAAAAGTGTAACATTTTTATTATAGTTTTGATAAAAACGGTTCGGGACTCATTTGAGTGACTTAACGGATGATTCAACTCTTGAAACTTGCGCCATTGTTTTCCGAATCATTTTTCTGATAAAAATGAGTATTTACTTGATAATGTTTCATAAATATTTTATAACATTTAATAAAATATCTGTTATTCATTTTGTGAACCGGTTTCGTCTTGTCCGAAATAAAAATTGGATTTCAACTCGAGTATTCGCGTTATCCGCAACGCTTTTAA
This sequence comes from Tanacetum coccineum, assembly GCA_026074375.1. Lineage (NCBI taxonomy): Eukaryota > Viridiplantae > Streptophyta > Magnoliopsida > Asterales > Asteraceae > Tanacetum > Tanacetum coccineum. The sequence goes on along the minus strand of BQNB010000591.1, from coordinate 7,074 downwards.
TTAAAATGATGACTAATTTATTTAATATTTTTATTAAATAAATACTGATAATTAAAAACAAATTTAATTGTTTTTGTGTGTCCGCGTTGTATATTGTTCAAAAACGTTTGCGGTGACTGTTTTATATAGCCCTTTTTTGCTCATTCCAGGTCTCCAGCAAAAACTAAAAGTTGTCAGAATGGTCGTTACACGCGAATTCTTTAGGTCATCGTGAATACGTGATGTAAATGTTGTTCTTGTAAGTCAAGTCCAGACTTAAAAGTCCAAGGGGTAAAATAGTATATCATAAAAATCCGAAAATTTCTCGTTGTTATTTTAGTTTGTCAAAATCATTTTTTGAGTCTTAGAGTTGAGATGCAAGAGTCATTTTTCTTATAAAAAAGGCAAAATTCAAGTAGTTAATCATATAACACTTGCTTGACATAAATTTTTATTTATTTGGTGTCCGTTTACGTCAAATGGTGATTTTTAGTTTACGCGATTTAACTATACGATAATAATTAAAAGCAACCGCGCAAAATTCTAAAAATAAATAATGGAATATTTGAAGTCGTAAATGACCTGAAAATGCAAAATGTTACAAACTGACTTTTTCATTAGCTTTTATCCAGCTTAATTAGTATCCTAAAATGCTATTTCTTGCTTATTCTAGGTTCCTGTAGTTCAGACTTAACCTGTTTTGAGCTTTTGGGTTTTAGCTTGTAGCTTAAGCCCTTTTAATTTTGCTTCTAAAACTGCCTTTTAGCTTATTTTCTTGCTTATTGCCTTAACTGCTTATTTGATTCTCTGTTTTCTTGCTTAATTTCAAGTTTTAACAAAAGTTGCTTTTTAAGAGTTACTTATTTTTACTTATAGTTTAGCTTTTTAAAAGAAAATTTCAAAAATAAAAAAAATAAAATAAAAAGGTAAGGTCCAGGACTCGAACCTGCGACCTTCCCTCCACCACACCAATGCCTTAACCAGTTTGCCCGTAGGTCTTTTTCGTTAACCTTTCATATCATTTCCCTTTTATCCTTTTTTTTATTTTAAGCAGTTTTAGCTTATAAGCTTTTTAACAGCTTATTGTTTTTAGCTTATTTTCAGTTTCTATTTTATAAACCTTAAGTTTAGTCTAAAGTATTTTTTTTTAATTTTTCCAGATTTTTATAAAATAGTTTAGTAATTTTTATTAATTTTCTAGATTAAAGGTGTTTTAAATTGTTTAAAAATATAAAAAAGTTACAAAAAAATATAGTTTCTGTTTTGAAAATTATTTAAGTGCATTTAAGTTTAAAATTTAGCATTTTGAATTTTTAGGTTTTAAATTTGTGTTATTTGGTTAATTAGTCGCGTTTTTAATTCTCGTTAACGCTTTATGCTTAAATTTCTTAATTGCTTTAATTGTTAATTTAGCTTATCTTTATTTGCTTTTGCGTTAGTAGAATTAAAATCCAAATCAAAATTTTGATTATTCAAATCATGCGATCACGAACTTAAATGAGATTCTTAATTCACGCTACGTTAGGAAACAACCCGGAAGGTTTTTTTAAATTTACTTGGTTTAAGTAATTTTCTAGAACCCGACGGAATACTTGTACTATATTATAATTGATCTTACCCTTATACATATTACGTGTGTGTTTAGAGATGAATCATGCTCTTACTAAACCCTAGCTCATGGAGACTTTACCCACTTACTGCTTAACGGCTCTTTATATACTAGTAGTCCACTATCCGAGTCCTTACCAATTGATTAAAACGTACTCGTTGGTACCAAGGTCACCTTATGGCTGTTTTTTTTTCTTTTTCTTCCTTAAATTACTAAGCTTACAATCAAAGGGAAAAGATAAGTCAATATTTGTGATCCTATAATTCTAGATATATAAATTGCAATATGGAGAGCTATCCCAGACTCTTAGCCTACGCCCAAACAACACCGAAGTTGAGACATTAATATATGTAGGACTAGACCCAGTTTTATGATAGTCGCCTTTAAGCACGTACAACGAATATAAATTGATAAACATAAAACACACTGATAAATTAAGCAATCCAATAAAACAAAACCAAAATTAGATCTTCATAAACATGGCTGATACCTAAAGGTAGTCAACCGATTAGCCATTGTAAAATACCACGGTTTGATACTCCTCCCTGACTACGATTAAATATATAGAACTTAATCGAACGCGTATGCGTTGGCGAAGACTTACAAGAGTTTTCCTATGATCTTGAGGCTCTTTTCTGACCTTTTAGGCTCCTTTTCATCGTCTCTGGTCGACATGTGGTTCGGGATTCACTTGCATACCTAAACTGAGTTTTGGATCAGTCTCATTTTAGTGTCTGGAATCGTGCGATACGCGTATCGAGCAATGTGGGATACGGCGTATTGGGGATTCTTAGGAGTAAGGACCACGTTTGATATCATTCCGATAATTTATTACTATATTGTGAATACAGCGTATTGATGTCTCCTGGATACGGCATATTAGGTCTCCAATCCTTTGTGGTTATTTGTGAAGTGTAGGCACGGATACGTCGTATCTTCTTGATGGATATGGCGTATTAAGGTAAAACATTTGATTCTTCTTCGTTGACCAAAGTATTATATACGGTGTATCGTTGATGTGGATACGGCGTATTCGTCAAAGTCAAGCTATAACAACCCGAAATTTTCATCAATGCAAAATCAACCTATTTTATTATGATAACATTTGTACGGAAATTTTTTTCGCTTTATTACATTACTTACATTACCAATATCTCAATATGCAACGTAACTTGCATAATTAAAGTAAACGAGCTCACACAACCTATCTATGACAATCCTATCTACATATATGTCAAGCAAACTCATATATGTTCAAGTTAATTTCTTTAGCATCATTATACAATTAATTACTCATATAATGTACCATTTTCAACGTTATATCAAAACGGGCTTTAAACCGTTATCGTATCCCTCGAAACCCTAATTTCATGAAAAGTAAATATCTAAAGTGAATGCACAAGCTACTAAAGCATATGTACAAATAATATAACATCTCATTTGAATATACTTTCCCTCCAAAATAAGGTACAAGTCCTTTAAAGCATAATGTACAAGTCATTAATGCACGACATCTAAAATAGCCGTTTTAACTTCGTTTTCCTAAGGAAACTTGTACAATCCATCAAGTACAAGTTACAAGCAAGTCATGCACTTCATTTCCAATCTATATTCATTCTCATTTCATAAAATTACAAGAAATCCAGGTTAAAAACCCTAACCTGAGCTAAATAGTAACCCGTGACCCGTTTATTGATTTTTATCCGTTTTAAACCTCAACCAACACTCAAATAAGTTATAATAACTTATTTTACAATATTACCAATCATATTCTATAATCATTTCATGATTCATTTCAATTATACCACAAAATATAATCCAAGCAAACCCATAAGTTGACCTATGTGTACTTTGACCCGGTTTACTCATTTTCACCCATTTTAAACCCGAACCACCTATCAAATCTTGTTGTAAACTCTCAATACAAGTCTCGTGATCATTAATCTATCCTTATTAACCAAGTGTACATGAAATTTAAGCAAGAAAACCCAATTTGTGCCCTACTTGAACCCGTATACACTTTTCTTTCTTTTTGACCCATTTCAAGGATAACTTTGCATCCAAGCACCTTGATGACTCTCCTACTTCACCTCTAAGCTGCTTACAAGCACCTCCTTTGAATCCTTGGACACTAAATGAGCCACATCTCCTCTTTGTTGCCTAAAATGAGTCGCGGCTACAAAATCTCCACATAAACCCTCTTCAACACTTCCACCTTGCATTCTAGCCTTCCATGACTCACCATAGCTGATCCTTGTCACATTCCACATGTCCTAAACTTAACCTCCAAGTTTCCTTGGCCACCAAGGTGAATTCGCCCTATAAATAGCCATACATACCTTCATTTCAATTCATCCCCCACTTCTTCTTTCTATAACCCATAATAGCAGCAACTCTTTGCTCAAGAAGGTCCTAAGAAGTCTCAAGATCAGAAGTGAAGCAAAAGAAATCAAGAAAAGAAGCCCGGGAGTCGTTATTCTAGGCGTACGAAGCTAAAAGTCCCGATTTCGACCCGTTTTCAAGCTATAAGCTCAAACCCAGGTTCTATGATCTTCATACCTGATCCTACACTCTTATAATGTTCATATGATCCTAAATATACTCTTGTTAAAGTTTTATAACTCAATTCATGCTCATTTTCCATTTTGATCCAAAACCGTACACCCGAAACCCTAATTTCATGTTTTTTTAAAATCTATGAGCTAATCTTGTAAGCTGAAGTTATAAGCTATTCTAATAAGCTTATCTAATGATATTATAATCACTTTATTAAGTCTTGAAAGAATTTGAATTAAAAACCCGCGCGTTTTCATTTTAAAACCCTAATTTGACCCGTTTTGGTTTCTAGCTTAACGAATCGTTATTTTAAACGTTCGTTATGTTAAATCCTCTTATTTTAGCTTATATTAATAAGCTATAAGCTGCAAATATCATTTAGAAACTTAAAATAAGCTTGCATGGCATTTTGGACTTGTTTTGCAAAAGTATTCCGTGCAAGGGGTATATATCGTAACTTTCTAAAACTTATAACTAAAAGGACTATTTTTGCCATATTTCTAAAGTCATAACTATAGGGTCTATTATGTCACTTTCAAAGTGCAAGATTTACTTTGTACATATTTTAAACTTGAAGGACCAAACTCGTAAAAGTGCAAACTCCAAGGTATATTTTGCCATTTTCATTCTTAAGGGTCTAAAATGTAACATTTTGAAAAAGTATAAAAACATGTTCAAAACATTATAAGACATAACTTTAATTAATGCTTTTCGTGCTTATCATTTCCAGATATTGATCAAAACGCTTAAAACCGATTATATCGTATCGCAATACTAGGGAGCTTCATATTAAGAGATTTCATCTTGGTATTACATTCTGACTGAGTTGTTGGGTTTACGATTTAAAGTGCCCTAGCTCCTCAGGCATTTACTGAATGATCTCTGAGTTATGATGGCCCGAACGGTGATACAATAATTCCAAACTCTCCAATCAAACGTATAACAATATTAAACTCTTAGAATCAAAGTTCTAGAGTACAATCTTCCTAAGACTCGACATATTATTCCAGGTTACGTGACGAAGCTGCTTTCTTTCAAGTTGATATACTTTCCGCCCGAGTAGATAACGTCGTACTACCATATAGACGCCTTTCCTTTGATATACTTTTGCCGTTAATCAGATTTCCCTGTTAAGGTGAGTTCATAGACTCGCATTTCAATCTTTTTAATGTTTTATAAACCCGCGAGGGGGATACATGCTTAATTGTTTTTAATATAAACAAGTAATAAACGATTAATGAGAGTCATAGCCTCACTTTTCAATCTCTTATATTTTTATAAACTGTGAGGGGGATACTGCTTAAACCATGAATACAGTGTTTTCTAAATGTATGCTATCCAGATATGTATGCTATCCAGATATATTATTGCCTAAGTAGCTTCCGCCATTATTTCCATATCATGAACCATTAATTACTTGCATTGCTAGTAAACGCGAATATTGTGAATAAATCTATTGGGGGTGACGACTCCCGTTTGTATACCCATGCTTGGGGTAGCCAAACGCACTATATTTGTCCTAATAGGTAACTTTGGCAAGTTACCTTTTCCACGGAGACATTTGTCCCTAACCAATATCACTACGGTGATCTTCCCTGTTAACGTATTGGTGTCATGAGCTTAGATGCAATAATAATGTTCCCCATGATAATTGTCCCTGCAATGCCAATGTTTCCATTTCAACTATTACATTTCAAACCTATGAATTTCACTCAACCTTTGTGTTGACCCTTTTTATGCATGTTTATCTCAGGTAATTGAGCAACTTATGGCATGGAGTGGCCTGGACTTGAATATGGCTAAAACTTGTTATCATTCACATTTTATGTTTCTAGACTTTGGGAACTGCCTTTGTAAAACTCTGATTTTAAATGAATGATAACGTATCTTTTAAAACGTCTCTTTTGAGTCGTTTTCTATGATTGTGTCTGTGATTCATGAAGTAATACCCCAGATTAGCTTCCGCTGCTATATTATCAAAATGGGGGTGTTACACAGGCAATGGTCTTTTGATTCATCAAAGTCTTGGATACGTCGTATAGGTCTAGAATAATACGGAATATTTGCTGTCAGATCAGTATACTTTCTCGAACTCTTTGTTTATGCTCCAAAATGCGTGCCTTTTATCATAACTTTACCAAGTACTCCATAATTACTGCAATTCTCAAATATAAATGATTAAGTAACAATTCTTTGCAATAACTATAAAAAATAGGTTAATAACATAGGATAAATGATGCTATAAAATTGATGTTATTTGATGTCATCACACCATTTAAATGTATTCATTAAGATAACCATTTAAGAAGAGAGTTTTGACATCCATTTGTCATATCTCATAGTCATAGAACACCGCTATGGCTATAAGAATCCTAATAGCTCTAATGTCAGCAATAGGTGAGAACTTTTCTTCATAATCAACCCTGTAGGTTTGAGTATAACCCTTTGCTACTAGACGAGCTTTATAGGTGTGTACAATTTCATCCATGTCAGTCTTTTTCTTAAAAAGTCATTTGCTCCCAACAGTCTTATAATTAGGAGGAAGATCAACCAAGCACCAGACTTGATTATCTTTCATGGATTGCATTTTCACATTCATAGAATCGACCCACTTATTAGATTCCAGATCTAATATTGCAGCTTTATAGTTAGCAGGTTTGTTAAGATACCCTAAACTATACTCCTCCACTTCTTCATTTAGACATAAGCGATCCCGAGCTTGATGTGTCCTTGTAGACCTACAAAAAGGAACAACTTCCACTTGAGGTGGTTCGAAACCTTCAACCTCCATAGGAATTTTGCTAGTGTTTTCAGAAGGTAATGTATCTTTATATTGAATTTCTTTAAGTTCTTCGGCCCTCCCACTGACTTCTTGAGACAAAAATGTTTTCTCCAAAAATTCAACATACCTCGCAACAACTATTTTGTTT